>NW_026469208.1:0-12249 GCF_026875155.1 Cherax quadricarinatus
TCTTTTTTTTTATTTTCAAAAAACCTCCTTTTTTTAAAAAGGGGAACAACTTTTGCCTTTTTCCAAACCTCGGGAGTTCCCCCATTTCCAGTGACTTGTTGAAATATGGAAGTGGCATGCACAGCAGCCCCATTCCCCCCCCTAAGGACCCCGGGGAGATTTTGTCCGGCCCTTTCCCTTTGAGGTGTTTTTGGTAAGACACATATGAAACATTTAGGTATTTTTATTCAACGTTCCCCCTCACATAGGCTTTTTCATCGAGTACAGAAAATTGTAGAAGAAAGATACTTGAAGACAGTAATCAGTCCATCACCCAAAAAGTTTTGGGGTGGTCAGTCCCCATTCGGGAAAAGCATTTTTCCTTTGTCTAAAACAATTGAAGTTGAATGACAGAATGGGGCCTTTAAGGTCCCAGGGGTGAGACGTATGCTTTGGGGGGGCGGGGTCCCCCCAAACCCACCGTTCACACAGTAGAAGTTGTCGAAGTGATGGTCTTACCAAGATACCCTTGTGTTCAGTTCTGACAGAATGAACATTAAAAGGGTATAAAATACCGACAGATTGTTGGGGTAAGACACATATGCAACATTTGGGACTTTATTTCCAAACGTTTCGCCTACCATGGGCTTACTGTGTAGGCGAAACGTTTCGAATAAAGATACCAACTTTTGCATATGTGTTTTCCCTAACAACTGCGGTATTTTATGCCTTTTTGGGATCGATGCCCCTTAGCTTTTTTCACCCCCTTCTCATTGTATTTTGTCGCCAACACTTTTTGGAAACCCTTGCTGGGTCCCCACGGGCCTGCCCCCGAGAGCCTTCCTCCCTCCACGATGCCCACTCCCCCAAAGGACCCCGGGAGATGTTGCCCGGGCCCCTTTGCCTTTGAGGTATCAAAAGCCCCCTTGCATTTTTTTCACCTCCTCTCATCTGTATGTATTCGCCCAAACACTTGTTGTATATTCCTTGCGGGTTTCCCCCCATCTGGCCTGTCCCCCAGGGGCCTTTCCTGCCTCCCTGTAAAATACTTCCTTAAATTCAGTTTAGCTCCTCACATACCCTTTATCGTTTCTGTGATTCTCCACCTTCTTTTCCTCACCTTATCACCTGGGCTTTTACTGTTTTTTTCCTCCTAAGTGGGTGTACAGCAGTTTCGGGGCAGATTTGCTTTCGATCTACGTCGTTTTCCTACTGCGCAGGGCCCCCTTTCCCTTTTTTGTGCATACTC
Source organism: Cherax quadricarinatus (assembly GCF_026875155.1). NCBI lineage: Eukaryota > Metazoa > Arthropoda > Malacostraca > Decapoda > Parastacidae > Cherax > Cherax quadricarinatus. The sequence goes on from NW_026469208.1 coordinate 1,229, forward strand.
GTTTCTTTCTCTTCTACTAATCTCCTTTTTTTCTTGGGTCCTTTGCCTCCTGTACCTTTTCCATTCTCTGGTCCACCTAGTTTTTGCCTCCCTATACCTTTGGGTAAACCAAGGACTCGCTTTGGTCTTCCTATTATTTCTGTTTCCCTTGGAAACAAACCTTTCCTCTGCCTCCTTGCACTTTGTTGCCACATATTCCATCATCTCATTTACTGATTTTCCTACCAGTTCTCTGTCCCACTGAACCTCCTGCAGGAAGTTCCTCATATCTTTGTAGTCCCCCCTTTTATAGTTTGTCTTTTCCTATTCAATTCCTGTTACCTTCTCCACTTGTAACTCTACTATATAATCAAAACCCAGAACCACGTGATCGCTAGCTCCAAGGGGCCTCTCGTAAGTGATGTCCTCAATGTCTGAACTGCTCAGGGTGAACACAAGATCCAGTCTTTCTAGCTCATCCTCCTCTCTCTCTCTGGTAGTGTCCATGACATGCTGATGCATGAGGTTTTCAAGTATCACACCCATCATCTTGGCTCTCCACGTTTTGGGACCCCCATGTGGCTCCAGGTTTTCCCAGTCGATCTCCATGTGGTTGAAATCGCCCATTATCAGTAACTTTGCTCTTCTCGAGTGAGCTCTTCTTGCCACCTCAGCCAGTGTGTCCACCATCGCCCTGTTGTTTTCTTCCTCTCTTGGCTTCCTGCAGTTCTGTGCTGGGTTATACACCACTCCAATGACTACTTTATGTTCTCCAGACTGAATTGTACCTACTTTGTAGTCTCTTTCTCCAATCACGTCCATGCCTTCCACTTCCTCATATCCCTATCGGTTTTTATGAGCAGTGCAAACCCTCCTCCCCCTGTACTCCTTCTATCTTTCCTCAGGATCTGATATCCTGGTGGGAAGATTGCGTCTGTTGTCTCAGCGAGTTTTGTTTCTGTGACCGCTATGATGTCTGGGGATTTCTCACTGATTCTTTTGTTCCACTCCTCATGCTTATTCGTTATTCCATCTGCATTTGTGTACCAAACTTTCAGCTTCTTTTCTATCACTGTGGTCCTGCAAGAATATTGGAGTTGGGGGAATGAGAGCCTTGGTGGGGGCCTATGGAGGGCTGTGGTGTAGGTGGGGTTTGTGATGATGGGGGTGGGGTCAGAATGCCCATAAGGGGCAGCTGTTGGGGTGAGGTTTGTGATGTGGGGGTTGGTGGCGGAGGGAACATTGAGTGGGTTGTAGTTTAGGTTGCTCATTTGCGTTGGGATTGTCGCGGTTGGAGTCTTTCGGTGGGAGATTCTGCAGGGTGTGTTTGCTCTTTCTCCTGAGTCTGGATCCTTCTCATCGTCATCATTGCCTCTCATTCCTCCTTGCATCTCTGTACCCTCTCTTTCAGTGTAGTCCTTTTTCTTGTGTGGTCAATCGCAATCGAGGTATACTCACTGGTACCCCTGTTTGTCCCTCAGTCTTGCTTTCTCTTCCAGGATCCTGGTTTGAACTGATTCTTCCTTGGAAATTACTTTGACAGGCCGTATCCTTCCACTCACAAACCACCCAATTCTCCGAAAATTTGTCACCTGGGTCATATCGCCCTCACCTCTTGTTTTCATGATGCCTTCAATCATTTTTTCATTCTCCTGTTTTATTTCTTCGAAGTTGTCCCCCTTGCCTTCTTGGAGCCCATAGACAAAAACTGACCTCACCCTTTCCTCCTCCCACTGAGTCTCCATTTACATCCTCTGAGGTGCTTTATTTCCTTCGTTGAAATTTCTTCCCTTCACCCTCCCCTAACCCTAAAACTTCTATTCTCAAAACTGTCTTTCATGATCAGCTGTTCCTTGCTACTCAGTTGGCTTTGAGTCTCTGCATGTAACATCCCTTTCATTGTCCCCTTTGGACCTGCTTTGATCTTTTATGCCCTCGCTTTCCCTGGCCCCATTTTGGGGCTGATAGGGCCTTCACGTAGGGATATCTCCTTTTTTTCTTTTCACCCCTTTCTGTGCCCGACATAAATTCCTGAGTCGCATCTGAATGTCATTGGGGCCCCTGTCTGTTTTGGTTTTTTTAGTTTTTCTTTAAAGACGTATCCTACTTCTCTGCAAAACCCGTACCCCACTTCCCGCACTGTTCAGCTACGCTCCACCATAATCTTACCAAGCTCTTTATCTTTCCTCCCCACTCTTCCCTCCCTTTTTTTTAGCTCTAACTCCCAAACTTTCCTCCCCCTTCTCCCCCCAGTCCTGGTTTTCCCCCCCTAGGCCACCCATCTTTTTTTTTTTTTTATTTCCACAGAAAGAACTGTGTATTTTCCAAGAGAGAAGTTATGTTTTTAGGGTTTGTGTGTGGGGAGGGAAAGGGAGAGGGAAGGAAAAAAAAAGAGGGGAAGGCTAGAAAAGGGAAAAAGAGTAAGAGGGTGAAGAGAAAGGGTAAAAGAAGGAAGAGAGGAGGAGTATGAGGGTGAGGATAAATAGGGGGGAAAAGAGAGAGAAACGAGAGGGGGAGAAAAGGGTAGAGAGAGGGAAGAGAAAAAAAGATAGAGAGGGGGAGAGGAGGGTGAGGAAAAGGCTATGAAAAAGAGAAATGCAAGGGAGGGGTAGAAAATAAAAAAAGGGAAAAGAAAGAAGGGGAGGGAGAGAGAACCTATAGAGGATAGAGAAGGAGGGTGAGGGATAGGGTTTTGGGAGTGAAAAAGAGAGAGAGAAGGGGGAGAGGGAGGAAAAAGGCTTTAAAAGAAGAAATGCGAGGGGGGGGGTGAAGATAGAGAGAGGAGGGGAGTGAAGGTTAGATGGAGGGGGGGGGAAAAGGACTTGGGAAAAGGAGGGGGAAAAGGGGGTGGGGGGAAAGCGGTCCCAAAATTTCCAAATGTCAGCTGTGTGTAGGTGTGTGTACTCATTAGTTTGGTTTTTAGGGGGCGATACCTAGCTCCTGCCCCGATTGTGTTGTGTGTGGATGTTGCGTGGCACGTGAGTTTTTTTTTAGTGTCCCAGAAATACCCTCACCTCTATGTATCAAATACTAATAAAATCCTTTTAATACGAGAGTAATTCTAAAATTAAATACTAGTGTGTGTTAAAGATCTTCCCCCAGTTTGTGTACCCCTTATATACATTGTACCTAATACTTGCCTCAGATTGCACGTCTTTGCCAAAAACCTTTATCTCTTAAAACTTTCCCCAGGGCTGTAGCCCTTTTGCCCAACTTACTCCTCCTGCCTATTCCCTCCCAACAAATTTTATCTTCCTACACTGCAGTTTGTGGTATATAGTCACCTGGATCAGGGTTGTGACGCCCGCTACCACAAACAGGGGATTTGTACTTTCAACTCAGAGGGACTCCATCCAGACCCCCCAAATTACCATCATTTTTTTCATAAACCAAAAAATCAACTCTTGGTTCATATATTTAAAAAAACACTTCCCCATCAAATTTTTTGCAAAATAAGAAAACAGAGGCTACAGTATCACGGTTTTGGATTTTTACGGGAACTCTGCTCTCAAAAATTTAACTTGTATGCTCCGCGAAAGTTTTAATTCTTGGAGCTCCCAACCGTGCTCATCTGAACCTACCTTATTATTGGTGATTTTAATCAAGACACAAAAGCTTTTAAAATCTCATTTGGAACGTAATGGTAATCAACTGTTTGTCACTTTTAAACATATGATAAGTGCAAATTGTAGGGGCCTTGAGCCCCACAATTTTTGGGGCTCCTTTATCTGTGTCTTGCTTCAACATTACTTCTGCCCGCTGTGATCTTCCCTTGTAACAAAATACGTCTGATCATTTCCCTAGGGTAACCTCTCTAGATATTGGAATACATTCCCCTGGTGGGGTATTAAACGGGAAAAGTCTTAAGTTTCCCTGATCAAAATGATGACTTTTTTGCACAGGTGACGGTATAATTCCCTGAGTGTACCCTGTCGAACTTTTTTAAAAATGACCTTGTAGCTATTAGAAAATACTTAGAGCCGCCTCTGAAAACCCCCTACACTCTAAATCCCAAAAGACTTCCATAATAATCATAATCTTATAAAAAACCCTACCATTACAAAATTCTAAACTTGAACATGAAAAGTACTGCCGCAGACAGGCCTAGCCAAAAAAACCACGTACCCCTGAAATCGAGCCTCTTCCCAAAACTCCCCCTTGCTGCCCCAAGAGGCGTTGACAGAGCTGCGGAAAACAGACGGGAAAAATTTTTCCCAGGTCTAAATGCTCACACCCCACTTACCGGGGCAGGAGGGACATAAATAAAATTTAAGGGTAAAGAACGGGAGATCGCCCACCTCACCCTTTACATAGGGCAAATGATTAGTCAGTGCTTGGGCTGCTACATCACATGACAGTCTTCTCAGTACCACACAGGCAAATTAATGGAAAAAATATGAAAAGGGGAGAGACTTGTTTGCTTTATCCGAAAGGGCAGAGCCCGCAACATTCCTTACAAATTTTATGAACTTGAGCAGCACAAAGGGAACTCCACTTCCCTGGTGAGGGGTATTACTTACAACATACTCAGTTTGCTGGTCGAGTGCCAAGTAACCTTTATTTGAATTAAAAATAAATAGTATGCACTGGGAGCCCCCTAATCATGAACCAACAGCCTCGTTATTTCCACCCCGAAGCCCAATCAACAAAATTTTTCGCCCAATATCCCTTACAATTGCTTGTGAAAGACATTCAAAGGATGATTTTTAAATCATCTTATGCACAAAATTAAGAAATTTTTGTCCCCCCGGTTGCATGGCTTCAGCTTAAGGAGTTGCATCATTCATTACCCCCTTTTCCACTCTGCACACTGACGTCATACACTACGTTCCTTCCCTTTAAACCCCCTTTGATGTACCCAACCGACATGAACATTAGTGAACTTGCCAAAATGGATTTGGAGGATGGTTTCCCCGCGGGATTAAAGGTTTACCTTCCAACAAAAGTGTCTGGTTTTTCCAGGGCAAAAAAAGTGTAACTAAAGACTTGGATTGGGAAACCCCCACAGGGGGTGTCTAAGTCCCACCCTTTTAAATATTCTGATTAATGCCCTACAAAGCTAGCCTAGCCAGCCCCATCATTATAGGGTTATTTTTTGCGTGATAAATGATTTCCCAACCCCCCGATTCTCCAACACCCAAAAATTCTTAATCAGTCTAGCCTCGTGTCAGGACCCGGGGTTAATAACTCGGGGGATAAAACAAAATACCAACAGGCGCCCCCTCCTCGAAAAAGGAGGCACATTTTCGTCAGACCATTTATGAGGGTCTCTTCTAAAATGTAAGCAGATACGGGTATCTGGGTTTTGGGGTTCCACTATTTGGGACCTGTTGTAACGGGACTTTGTCGCCAATAAAAAGAAAGGCGAGGGCGCAAGAGTTTTGGGCAGATTTTCACCCCAGTGGGGAGCTAATGTTAAAATTTGAAATGATGAACTTGCTTAATTACTCATGGTTAAAATTTGACCACTACTTGCACCGTTCTGACTGGAAGCTGGGGGGGGGCGGGAAAAACGCAAAACAAAGAAATAGGATCATCCAGAGCCCCGTACCCCAAAAATTTTTAAAAATATCGGAAAAAACTTAATATTCCAAGCATTAGAGACGTGTTAAGAAAGAAAGCCTTTTGGGGTCAATATCTTAGTTAGCCTTTAAAAAACCCGCACAGAAGCCCCCCAAACTTTCCTCAGACTGTTGAACCCCTTTCCAGATGGATCGAAAAAACGGGAACCGACCTCCGCAGAACCACTACAATCTATTCAATTTAGGAACAAGCCTTTCCCTGCCCCGGGGATATTACCCCTTTCCAAACTCCATTCCTCAATTCCCCCCAAAACCTTCTTAAATCACAACCAAATTTCGTCTTGAAGCCAAACATGATCCCTTTAGCTGTATTGATAACTTAGCACACAAACACACTTTCACAAAATTTACGTTGAGGTTCGTTCACCAATCCACGGGCAGCTGGTAGTGCTGCTGTTGTCACACAGAGTGATGGCTCTCATAAAGAAAAATTTGGGGCAGGCATCAAAAACTGGGGGCCCCTACCCCTTTAAACAATCTGTTTTCCATTCTCCTTTCATCAAAAAGCGTCCATTTTCTAAGGTTTTACACTTTAATTGTAACGATTCTCTGTCATCCATAAAATGCTCCAAATCATTAAACATAAATTTTGGGGATGCTTGTGTCAAAGCCAGACAAGGTTTGGGAAAATTTGGACATGGATCAAGTGCACAAGCGGGGATTCCATCTCACTTGGGCTTTGATCAGATAAACTGAAAATTGGCTAAGTTAGCTTTTTAAAAAGGGAGTATTTCAATCTTGGCTTTTCATGTAGTATTTTTAGAACAATAAACGAAAAGAACTTTAATTTAACTTTATTGAAATTTAAAACTTAGGGAGATTTCCCCAAGTCAGTCCACTATCACATTCCATCATGCAGAGGAGCCACAATTTTATGGCATCCAACAAAATAACCAGCTCTTGGGTTCACTACCGCCCGGGCCCCCTGGGTTTCAAGTATCTTTGGCAGGTTAAATCACCACCACCAAGTAGACCAAACGAAAAGTAAAAATTTTTCAATGGCTATGTCACACCCTGCTCATTTTGACTGGAGTGCGATAAAATTAATGAATTAAGACAACTCACTCAGAAATGTTCAAGAAATGGGAAAGTATTTTACCCAGTGGATTTACAGACCATTCTGGAAAATACCCCCACTTTGCTAGCTGTAAATAAAACTTCCCCGGGTGTGACTCACCTATTGAGGGGGCGGGGGCAGTCCAAGCCCGGCCCCGCCTCTTCACTGATCGCACGGGGCCCTCTCTCCTGCTTCCTGAGCTTTGTCAACCTCTTCTTAAAACTAGTTGGTTTTCCCGCCTCCACTCTTCATTGCAAAGGGTATTCCACTTTCTGACAACTCTAGACTGAAGAAATACTTTCCCAACGCCCTGGACTGTCCTATCTTCAGCTTCCCGTTTTACCCCCTTTTCCTGGTCCCCTCTCTGGGAAAATCCATCCTGCCACCTTGTCATTTCCCCCCAGTACTTTTATGTCGTTATCATGTCCCCTGACCCTTCGTCCTCCAGTGTCCCCCAGCCGATTTCCTTTAACCTTTCCTCGTACGCATTCCCCGGCTTTTTGGGGCTACCTTGTTGCAAAACCTTTTACTTTCTCTAACTTTTTGACGGGCTTGACCCGGGGTGGGTTCCAGACTGGTGCTGCATACCCATATGGGGCCAAATACAATGTACAGTCTTAACGATTCCTTATTAAGGGACGGGAAACCCATTCTCAGTTTTCCAGGCGCCCCTTTTGCTGCAGCGTTATTTGGGTTTATGTGTGCCTCCGGGGATTTGGGTCGTGTTTTTGGTCACCCAAGTCTTCCCCGGGGGGCGTAGTCTTTTCCCCCCTACCAAACTCTGTCGAGGTCTTCTTTACCCCTCCCCAATCTTCATGCTTTGCATTTGGCTGGGTTGAATTCGAAAGCCATTACACCACATTCCCGCCCGTCCAGCTCTTTTCGCCTGCCCCATCCCGCCCATTTAATTTCTTCTCACAACTTTACGCATCTCGAACAGGGAACTCAGAGTCTAATTTCCCTTTCCCTCATGTCGTTCACAATATCAAAAAAGCACTGGTCAGAACTGACCCCGTGGGGCCCCTCTCGTAAAGGGGCCCCCCGTGATACCTCTTCACGTACCATGACTCGTTGCGCCTCCCTGTCAGGTATTCCCTTATCCATTGCAGTGCCCTCCCTTTTACATGCGCCTGATCCTCCAGCTTCTGCACTAATCTCTTGTGGGGAACTGTGTCAAACCCTTCCTGCAGTCTAGGAAAACGCAATCTACCCACCCCTCTCCCCTCGTGTCTTACTTCGTTACCTTGTCATAAAACTCCAGGAGGTTTGTGAGACAAGATTTGCCTTCCATGAACCCATGCTGGTTTTCACTTATAATCTTGTTCCGTTCCAGGTGTTCGACCACTCTCCTCCTGATAATCTTCTCCATGACTTTGCACACAGTACATGTCAGAGACACAGGTTTTGTAGTTTAGTGCCTCGTTTCTTTTTCCTTTCAAAATATGGGGACTACATTAGCTGTATTCCATTTCTCAGGTAGTGCCAGTTTCAAGGGATGTGTTGAAGATTGTGTGTGAGTGTTGTGTGTGTGTTTGTGTGTGTGTGTGTGTGTGTGTGTGTGTGTGTGTGTGTTTTTGTGTGTGTGTTGTGTGTGTGTGTGTGTGGTGTGTGTGGGTGTGCGTGCTTGTGTGTATGCGTATTTAGTACGCTCATGTGCATGTGTCTGTACGTGTGCCCTCGTGTGTGTATGTGTGCATGACCCACTTAATATTTCTATTTAAACTCATTACAACTGTGACCAGGTGTGGACGAAATCAGTGGCTCATTACTTTGTAATTTGTTCATGACTGTAACCATGTATAGAGTGAGGCTGATTCATTACCTCTGTAACTTGCCATGATTGGACCAGATTTTCCTGGATTTCATTACCTTTGTAACTAGTTCAGCTATCATAACTTTTGGGTCCAGTCACTGGACCCATTATGTACCTTCGTAATCTTTTGACTACCGCCCACGGGATGAGTATGTGGTACATAATAAAGATGTTAAACTAACATCCAGATGCCTGATGTACGATGCTCGCTGTACGATGCTCGCTGTACGATGCTCGCTGAAACGATGCTCGCTGTACGATTTCGCGTACAAATGCACGCTGACGATGCTCCTGTACGATGCCTCTCTACGATGCTCGCTGTGCGATGCTCGCTGTACGATGCTCGCTGTACGATGACTCTCGTGCTCCTCGCCCTTTCCGCCTCCGACCTCTTCAATTATTCAAATTCTCATTTCCCTTTGAGTCCTCATTTACCACACTTATCACTTGTAATTGCTACTTTTATAATTTACACTTCACTTGTGTGTGTGGGGTGTGTGTGTGTGTGTGTGTGTGTGTGTGTGTGTGTGTGTGTGTGTGTGTGGTGTTTGTTATTAATAATTAATGCTACATTTCTTGCACTTTGGATTATATTGTTGTTACTTTCCTAAATATTTTGCTTATTATAGACGCTCGTTTTTATAATTTCAGATCAAGTGTGAAATAATATATCAGACAGATATGAAGAGACATTACCTGTCTAAAACTTTCGTAAAACGATCACCGATAACTTATTGGATGGTGTGTCGAGTCCAGCTTTTATCTGGATTGGATCGTTGAATGAACGAGGCTTCGATCTATATTTTAGTATCTGAATAATTGTCAGTTTGTATACTTGAACATCACTCGTATACACTGGGAAAGTGACCTGCTTCACTATTATATTATTTACAACCCTTCTTACGATATTAAGAAATTTATGGTGGTTGCACCAAGTTACGATGGTTGCACCAAATTTACGATGGTTGCACCAAGTTTACGATGGTTGCACCAAATTTACGATGATTGCACCCAAAATTTTCGATGGTTGCACCAAATTTACGATGGTTCACCAAATTTACGATGGTTGCACCAAATTTACGATGGTTGCACCAAATTTTACGATGGTTGCACCAAAATTTACGATGGGTTGCACCAAGTTTACGATGGTTGCACCAAATTTACGATGGTTGCAACCCAAGTTTACGATGGTTGCACCAAAAATTTTCGATGGTTTTTCACCAAATTTACGATGGTTGCACCAAATTTACGATGGTTGCACCAAATTTTCGATGGTTGCACCAAATTTACGATTTATTGCACCAAATCCGCAAAACCGGAGATTTCCAGCAACCAGCTCTTAAGAATTTACTGGGATAACTTTTCCTCAGAATTTGCGTTCTCACGATGCTGTTGTTCGGATTCTTAATGTTTATGTTGGGTAAAAGCACACAGGTGGGAACAAATGTAACATTTATAGTGCAACGTTTCGCTCTCCAGGAGCGAACGTTGCGGAGGTCATGATATCGAACATAAAGCACGGCAATGAGCATCACGGCAATCGGTCACGGATGGAATATTAACCTCGTATAGAGGCTCTCAATTTGGGGAAGAGCGAAAAGCACCAAGGCATAAACGTAATCCCTGGAGATGAACGGGGTTAAGGCTAGAGAGAGTAGCAGGGAGAGGCTGCTGAATATATCTGGTCACTATAACGAGCATCGATAAAATTAGGGCTGAAAGTAGTCGAAAGGGGTGTTCTACGATCAGCGCCTCCCCCCCCCCCCCATGAAAAATAAGCGAGGGTTTTAAGAAGGTTCAGCCGGCTATGACAAGTTGCCTTCAAGGAGGTGATTGTAGGTTTCCAGGATAACATACGGTCAAACAGAAGGCCGAGAAAGCTGACCCCTATCATGGGTTTTGGGATACGTGAGCCATACAGGTACAATGGACGACCAGAGACAACAGAAAGTGAAAAATAATTTGGTGAGCTTTAGTACTAGATAATTTAAACCCATAAGTGGTGACCCAATTGGAAACACGGTTGACCGCATGCTGGAGAGAAACTGTAATGAGGTGACAGTCAGCGTCTCCACAAGTGATGGCGAAATATTTGATGGAAGAATAGATACCAGATCATTTAAAGCAAGAACAAGTCACACCACGAGCGGGGTTAGAACCCGTGATCAGAGTCTCAAATCCAGACCCTCGCGTTAGCCACTGGGGCCCCTGGCCACTATAAGATTCATCCAACTAGGTATATTTCTACGCCATAGAAAGGTTTTTCACGGCACCACTGTGTTCACAAATGCAAGTTTCTATAGACGACTCTCCAGCTAGCGTGGCCGTGAGTTTGTGACTCTCTGATCGCGGGTTCTAACTCGGCCCGTGGTATGGTTTGTTTGCAATCGTGTCATTACGATTTCGTGAGTCAAGAAAAAGGGTGTGTTGAGGGCCCGTCCCCGGGGGGGGACCTTCACTTGGACAAAGCCCCGGGGAAAATACAAAATTAACCTAACACGGAAAGTCCTCAGTTAAGAGGTTTTTTAAAGGGTAAAAGGAAGATTTCCTCGGGGACCTATGGGTGGACCCCAAAAATGATATCCTCTTT
>NW_026469209.1:0-12338 GCF_026875155.1 Cherax quadricarinatus
TTCTCTCTCCCTACCCATTGCACAACACCTTTCTTCCCAACCCGGGGCCCTTTCCTGCTTGAACGTTTTCCACTGCCTCCGCATGTGGACTTTTCTAACCCCTCAGCCCAAGAACCCTTACCTCGATTTCAGGCATTTTTAATCATTCCCAATCAGGCCTATTTACAGTGGAATATACTCGGCCTCAGGGTAATGGGGGTGAGTTTCAGATGTTACTCCCCCATTTTTCCCCTTTTGGTGTTTGCTTACAAAACCCAAAATTACACTCTCTGTTATCTCCCCCCATCCAGCAAATTTTTGTATTCTTCAATCCTTTTCCTGAGGGACCTTTAATGAAAGTGCCCTTTTTCTATGCACTGATATTCCATCCATACTATTTGTTCGTCCTTTCGCTGCATTACACATACCCGTATCCACTTGCATAGGTGGTATATGCTCTTTTCTTTAATCTCTCTCCTTCTGGGGCCCTTATCTATTCCAATATTGCCTTTCTTTTTTTCGCATTACCACCACCGATTCTTTTTTACTTGGTGATTTAATGCCCACCTTTCCTCTGGGGGGGGGGGTCTCACTGCGTTTCCCCGGGGGCATCTTAGAGGTTTTTCTTGCCACCCACCCCCCCCAGTTTTAAAATACAGGCCCTCACCCCCTTTTTGATCCTCGACTCACACCCTTTTTACATCGATCCCCTCAGTCTGTTTCCTCCCCGCATTAGACTTCATTTGGCTGTTCTTCCGGACTTACAGACACGATATTCCCAATCATTCTTCTTCCCTTCTATCACCACCCCTCGCATCCCACGCGGGGAAATTTTGATCAGAAAATTTGGGAACTTTACTCACACTAACTTTTTTAGAGAGGTTTCCTTCTTCGCTCCATCGATGAACTTTTACACCCTTCTCATCCTCTGTTTAACGCAGTTTCTCATTCATACCTAATTTCAGGGAGGGGATTCTCAGAAATCGTGCCTTGGTGTCTCCTGCTTTTGCTCGGCAGACTTTGAAAAATGCGCATGGGGCAGGGCCGGTACAAAGAACCACAGAGAAACTTCTTGAAAAATTTTAAAAACGAACGTGCGATCGCTCACCGGGCATCCTGCGTTAAAAGCACTTCGGCGAGATATGTCTCCACCATCACCCTGCTTTCCTCTATGATGCATCTGGAAAAAGACGAAACTGAGGGTAAAAATTCTCCTGACCCGGGTCCTGTTCTCGGGTTGCCGGTTTTGAATACAAACTCCTAGATGTTTTCCAATGAAATTGGCAATCTCTGGTCCCTATTTTTCAGGGGCTCCATCTATTCCCCATTTCTTTTCCCCAAAGTCTGCCAGAAGTTACAAAACCCCTTGGGCTTTTTTTTCTCTCAGAGAAGAACATATAAAGTGCCTTTTACACTTCAAGAACTGAGGGAACACCTCACTGCCGATCACGGGAGCGGGCCCAAACATTCAAAATTTGAAACTACAACATTTACATCAATCCCCTTTCATCCTTTATTACGCCTTTACAATCTTATTTGGTCACAAGGGGTTTTTTCCACACTTTTTTAAATCCCCATTTTTCTCCCTTTTCCGCAAACCGGACTACGGACATGAAACCCCCACTATCGTCCCATTGCTCTCCCTGCAGTTTGCAAAGTGATGGAATGGCCCAAAAAAAGACGTTTGTGTGGTAATTTAGAGACACACAACAGTCCCCTCCCCCGTCAATATGGCTTTCTAAGGGACGTTCACCCTAGACCCCACACGCTTGGGTCGTATGTTGTAAGCCTTTTCGAATAACCACTCATTATTGCCATTTTTGACCTTGAGAAGGCATAGACACAACTTGGGGTAATATTTTTAGCCCAACCCACTCCCTTTGGCCTTCGAGCAATCTACCATCGTTTCCCTTAAAACTTTTTTAAATGCAGGGATTTCTTTTTGGGTTTAATGTCTCTCCCCCACTTTACCAAGCTGAAGGGGTCCCCCGGGATGTGTTCTGAGCACAACACTTTTCTCCTTGCTATTTAAAGATTTGGCCTCTAGTCTTCCTCAATATTTGGTCAAACCTAATTAACTTCGGATTGCCCCGTGCAGGCGCGACTGTCACCTTATTACTGTTTCTCTCCACATGCATCGACCCCTGTTTTCCAAATTTGGGGCCCCCAACTTGGGGTTTTTTTTTTTCCAGCACTAAAACCCACCAAAAACTTCACTAACCTCTGTCACTCCGACATCCTTTTTCCTCTATGGCCCCTATCCCTGAACGTATACAGTCAAGTTTCCGGGGCCTCCTCTTTTATCGTAGGTTTTTTCCTGGAAACCCACATTACCTCCTGAAGGCAACTTGTCACAGCCGGCTGAACCTTTTTAAAACCCTTTCCATCTTTCATGGGGGGCTATCGTCGAACCCTCCTTCGCCTACATTCCACCTTTTCTTATCGAAACTTGATTATGGTGACCAATTTTTCACGGCATCTCCTGCACCCCTTTTCCTACCCTAACCCCATTCATCCCCCAAGGGTTTACGTTTTTTCCTTTGGGTTTTCGCCTCTCCTGTCGAAGCCTCTAGCAAAAGCGAACATTCCCCCTTACCGATCGCCGGATGCCCCATTCCCTTTTCGCTACTATTACACTCTCATGACTCCGCATCCTTCCTTTATAAATGGTCACTGATAAGTAGACATTTTTTTTGTTCCCCCGCCCCTGTTTACTCCACCCCCTTTTTCTCTTCGCCTTCATTCGCCTTTTGTTTTCCCTCTTCAATTACCATTTTCTATGTACAAAGCATCTCACTTTCTCTACCCCCCCTGGAAGTTCCACTGTTCGAGTCTGTTCTTTCTCTTTTTCCCTTTCTGAAAAGCCCAACGTCTACGGTCGCTTTCCCCCTTCCCCTTTTTTTTTGACCATTTCATCTTTATTCCATGCCATTGCGTGTACACAGATGGCTCTAATCTTTGACGGCGTAGGATTCAACAGGTTTCTGACAGCATCGTACAAGGGCATTTACATCTTGGGGGATATTTTTTAAATGCGAATTGTATGCCACCCCTTTAAGCACTTATCCGATTGCACATCCGTGTCATCATTTGTGTTGTTCAACTCCTTTTGTGCTTTAAAAAGGCTATACAGAAATTTTATACACCTCACCCCTTAGTCCCCGTACCAACTTTGGGTATGCTGCATCTTTACCCAAATAAAAAATTTTTTTTTTTTGGGGCCCTGGCATGTTGCGTACAGGCAATGAACAGCAGACACGCTGCCGGGCACAGTACAGACCTACCATTTTATGTAGAGGTTTCCCTTTTTTTGGCTATTTTGCTGCAATTCTTCCCAACTTTTCCCCCCTTGGGAACAACGTGGGCTACTATCCGGCAACAAAATTCAATCTATTAAACCGAGTATAGGTTACTGGCCATCTTTCTTATCACCATGTCGAGGCTGGGAGACTACTCTCTCCCGTCTTCGCATTGGCCATACTCGTCTTACTCTGGATATCTCATGGAGAGCGCCCTGCTCCTCTCTGTGAGAATTGCCAAGTTCCATTATCAGTCAGCCACATTCTGTTGGACTGCCCATTTTAAATCAACGAGCACCAGAATTTACCTCCGTCGTTGTTTTCGCTCTGCGCTCTCTCTCTACCTTCCCTTCTCGCTGATGACCCACCTTTCATCCAAAACTCTCTCATTGACTTTTTGACAACAACCGACTTACTTCACAAATTCTGATACCTTCAGCCTTTCTACTTCAATCTCTTGCTACCCTCTACCCCCGTACTACCCCCTGCCCCGCTGTTTTCTGTAACCTACTGATCATCCCTCCTCCCTTCTGCCATCCAATACCCTCGCTTCCTTCCCTACCCTGCGCGCTGATAGCCCTTGTGGCTTAGCGCTTCTTTTTGTTATAATAATAATAAATGGGCTGGAAAAGAAATATATTAGTAATAAATTACCCTATGGTATTATGTCAGCATATTTCATTCAACCGATTGCTGACTGGGAAAAATTTTCCCTTTTGTTTTACTCAAAGGTCTGCTCCTCACCGGGGCTTATGATAAGTTACTAATTCGTAACTTTATGCTAAACTGCACAGTCAGTAGTAGTACTCACTATGTATTAGTACACTTACCTGGGTATATGTATCTGACCATTAGTTACACCCGATATCCGATGACTTGATTGAAGAATAGTGTTTTTTTGAAGAATGTCATACTACACTGTTGGTTTGCAACACTCGATACACTGTTCTTAAAGATTTGTTTATTTATTCACAATCTATTTATGAAAGAAGCTGATCACACTTCTCTGTGTTTATTGTGTTTTGTGAGGCATTTTTTTCACACTAATGCACAGATCAATGTTCTAAGTTGGTTATCTTGGAGTCAGTGTGAATCCCAGTAGGATCAAAAGTAATCTGACCTCACAGCATCTCCTTGCCCTCACTTGTCCCCATCATAAAGGAAAAGCTGACCTAGTATTTTTTTGGGTTCCTTGCCCAAAATTCCACTAGGAAGCAAAGCAGAAGTTTCATTCAAGCTGTCTTAAACATTGACAACAATGTACACTAAACTTTACCATGGTAATAAAGTGGGAGCAGGATTTTCCTTAATTGTCCTCCTTAGGTAAGAGATTGATTTCTCTTATTAAACTAAGCTACTTGCAACACTGGTTTCTGGCAAGGAGCGACAGTCGCTTGACCACGCCTTATACTCGAACTGTATCTGCAATCAATTACTTGCTGTAGTAGTAAACAAGATGTTTGCCCCTTCTGAGAGGGATGGGCCCCTCTGGGCTGAAAGGGGCTGAAGGGGGCTGATACTCCCCTCCTGTAGAAAATTTCTCCACAATTCGTGGTCAGAAAAGTGGCAGATGCAGTTCATAGTAGATAAATGTTATGTTCTAAAGCTCGGAAATGTTCATAACCCTAGCACCTACCAGCTTATTAATATTGAACTTAGATTTTTAGATTTTGCCACCGAAGTGGCTAGTTTATTGTGCACCCCATACCACCTTGGACGGTAGCACGAACAGTGGATACAAAAAAGGCCTAGGAACTGGGCCCCAAAAGGGTTAACAGGAAACATATGGTTTTAACTACAATCTATATTCACTTATCTTTTACAACAAATTTGGGAAATTTTGCTTAGTAATCGGTATCTTTTTTTCATAAAAGATATTTTGACGGTCACATGGGTTATTATACGTCTGTCTCTTATTCCTCAATAAGTGACAATTAAGCACTGGTTCAAGAGAGTGCCATATGCCTGTACATAATTTCATTAGTTGATCATAAACTGTGTGTCTCCCAAACTGCCAGAATACTTGTAACCAAGCCAACCCTGGCCACTACAACATCAGTCATCTGTTCACTTGCAATTGCTCCAAAAAAACTTATCTACGTTCATTTTTACAAGGGGGTTAAGACACTCGGGTTCTAACTGCTTTCCAATAACAATCATCTTCATTTTTTACTTCTCCCCCTAAATTTTTCCTTATGCTAACACAGTTATAAAAAATTTTATATTCAAATTTTCTCCTTCGGGATACCTTTTGGGCTAACAATAAATTTTAACAAAAGGGGAGTAACCAAATGTGTGAGGGGACCATACAATTGTACATTACCTTTGTCCCTAATTTTTGAGTATCAACCTGGCCCCCAATGAGCTTTTTTGGGAGTCATTATTGACCAAAAGGCCTAAATGATGACAAATCAGTAATGATATAGGTCAAGGTTAGCTTAGCGCCTTTAATTTCAAAAAAATTCATTTTGGGAAATTTAAAACCCCAGTTGTTAATTCATCCTAACTCAACAAATTTAACGTTCTTAACTGGAGGTGGCAAAAGAGCAATGCAGCCCTGCCAGAAACTCCTGTTTAGATCCATCATGTATATAATTTGTGATAATTTTTTTATTACCAGCTAGGCAAAAAATTTTTTTCTGGGGTTGCTCTAACAAAGATTTAAGGAAGGTTTACTAGCAATATTTTCTTGGGGGGGACATGTAGGTATGTTATTAAATGAACCATCTTCCATGGGGGTGAAATGCCTTTTTTGCCTCAGTATACAGTTCATGTAGGTTATAAAATTTAATGCAATTTGCACTTTTTCAAAAATCCATTTAGATCTGTGTGTTTTTTACCTCTAACACTTGGTAAGTTTCACTGTGACAGTGCTGTTCGTTTCTCACATTCTAATACCGAGTACAGTTTTAAATTTTCAACAATCCATCACTGATCAGAAATCCAAAGCCCTTCCCATTTTAAAAAATTTTTGTAACTGGGACAGCCAAGAAAAATCCTGAGAGCTTCATTTTGCTTTAAACCCAAAGGGGTCGGGGGGGAACTTTCTCAGAATATCAACATGGGACAGCATAAAATTAAGACCAACATAGCTATTACATCATTCTCACGATTCTCACATTAGCACCAAGTGGATTGTCCAGCAACAGCTTTGAGACTTTTTAGCCAGCTTTACATTTCTTGTTTAGTTGTGGTATAGGGGGTTTTGTTAAAGGGTACATCACACCAAATATTTTAAATTTAACTAGCAAATGATTTCCCCCGCAAAAAGATGGGGGGGTTTGTCGTTTGTTTGTTAATATCTTTTTTTTAGAGGAAGATTTTAAGGCCTAGTCGTTTACAAATTGCTTGAACTTCATTAAGAATGGTTTTCATCTTCTTATGCCCTGTTTATGGATCATATATCATGCAAGCATACTATATGTTGGAAGCAGGTGACATTTGGGAAGCATTAATCAAATATTAAATGCAGGGGACTAAAACTCCTCCCTCGGTGTACCTAAGACATTTCTTTAGAATCATTTCTGAAGCCTTGGTAAGGACAGAGGAAATTTTTTTTGACAGGTATCCTATATCCAGCAAGTAAGCACCACCAATATTTTTTTTTGGGCTAGTTCATGTTATAAGGGTCTGTTGCAATACAAATGCAGTTTTTAGATCAAGAAAAGGGTAAAACTATAGGGGTGTGGCATGAAAAAGGGGTGAAATACAGTCTGCACATTTTTACCTTTCATGAACCCAAAGAGTAGGGGAAAGTTGATGTCGATTCTGAGAAAAATCTGTTAAGCTCTTCTTTAAAAAGTTTTCAAAGACAACTTTTTAAGGAATGGGCCTAAATGTATCAGGCTTTTGGGGCTTTGGGGAAAGGCACAATAGACTATTGTCCCAGGAAGTAGAAAACGCCCAATGTAACTAAATTATCGGGCCCCAACAAAGGTTATCGGCAGGGCC
Organism: Cherax quadricarinatus; assembly: GCF_026875155.1. Classification (NCBI taxonomy): domain Eukaryota; kingdom Metazoa; phylum Arthropoda; class Malacostraca; order Decapoda; family Parastacidae; genus Cherax; species Cherax quadricarinatus. The sequence continues at coordinate 7,230 of NW_026469209.1, forward strand.
CCTTAGATTCTGAGAAATCATGGTTAAACCACCTCTCCAGGAGCAGTTGATCGAACTTTGGTTAATGATTATCAAATTCATCCCGGGTAAAGAGGCAATCACTCTCATCAATATTTGGCTCAAAAATTAATCATTTCAAATTTCTTCAGAAGACCTCTAAATTTTTTCTAATATGAGATGGAAGGTTTTCAGTCGGATGTTTTTGGACCAGCATTTATGAGGCCCTTTTGTTTTTTTCAAGAGGAAAGGGATAGCAACATTGCCAGTCTTTTTCCTGGTATTTTTTTTTATACCTTTCCAACCCAAACCAAAGGGTGGCCCTTTTTAATCCACAAAAACGTTCCCATTCCTTCCAAAATTTCTTCCTTTCTTTTCCCCTTGCATTTGTTATGCAGCTTGAACGTTCGAGCAGGTCGATTCTCTTTTCACGGTATGCTTTACCAAATCCTCCAGCTGCAGTGTTAGATTGCGCACTGGGGATCATTATATTTTTTACATTGGTTTTTAGTTATTTATAGGGGAGGGTCTTTTTCCTATTCCCCGCCCACTTGTTTTGGAAACACCTCAATAGTGGAAATTAAATCATCATTAAATTTTGTGTGCCATGGGCTCGAAAATTTCTTATATCATTGATCCAAGTGGTTAATAAAGTTGCTCTGTGTTCTGGTTTGAGAAAAAGTTTCCTCCTTCGTTTTGCTCCTTGTTGCGGGAGATGTGATCAAGATTGACATTGTTATCTTGGGGAATGATCAATAGAAGATCAAAACTTGACAGAGTCATGCATCGTATATGAGTTTTAAATCCAAACACAGATCTAGTATCCCACCAAAAATTTTAGTACTCAGTTGCCCACAATCGAACATTACATGCTCTTTAAAATCTCCTAGTTTATTTCCCATTGGGGTTGTTATAGCCCAACAAATTTTCTTATGCTGGCTTTAAAATCTCCAAAATGATGGTGGGTTCACTATTATGCACTGGAAAGCATCAGGTCGAAGCGGTTCGCGGGGGAAATAGAGTTTAAAAAATGTTTAGGGAAAAAACGCCTGCATAATTTTGACACCAGTACTGCGTTAACTCGACTCTGCAAAAAAGGAGTAAGTGGCAAGTTCTTTCGACATACATCACACAAAAGTTGGTTGACCTTAGGTTATAAACGCAATCCAGGAAAGTTTGGTGGAGGTCTCCATCTTTTAGCTCATTCCTGCAAAAGATGACATCAAATTCTTGTTGCACTAATATGATGTAAATCAGCAAACCCTTCCGATGGAAGCAAGTTTCCATAAAAAATTTTAATGTTCCATTGAGTAGTTATTTCAATCCCCTTGCCATAAGATGGTAAAACATTATATTTTCTTTGCTCATGTCAAACTTAAGACAAAAAGCATAGTTTGTACTCTTTACTCAGAACCTTTTTTTTTTAAGCATTTTTTCGGGATTTTGGAGCGAGTTATGAGCAAGTTTTGAAGCAAGAGTTAGGGCTTCCTTCTCACAAAACGGAACTGAACGGGGGTTGCGCATTTTGACATCATCACCAGCTCAAGAGTATCATCCTGATTTCAAATTTTTTAAAACTTGTCAGATCTGTTCAAATCTCAATTTTTTTCTGGAAATTTTTTTATAATAGAGGGAAGGGCAGCGAAACCAAGCCTCTCCGGGGGATGGCACTTCGGGGGTTTTGCCCTTAACCCTATCACCTTTAAAAGTACCATGGTTACATTTTTGTTCCTGTTTCATCATTCTTGAGGAGGTCCTGTGCATCTGCTCACTCCAATTTCCAGGAGGTTCCCTTTGGTGTCCGTCGACCGTTGTAGTTTGTGTTTTTGGGAGAAATGACAAACTCTCCCCCTATTTAGGGTAGCCATGGTATCTGTATGGCAACCATAGTTCCATAGTGCTAGCAGGGATGGCTAGCTCCTCCACAGCTGGTGTGTTGATGGCCCTTCGGTACACCAAATTTTGCAGTGAGGTGGGGTTCTTTTCACACTTTGCAGAGGTTCACTCAACTGGCTGGGTAGACTGGATGGCCCCCCTCCTCATTACCAATAAAGGGCTGTTATCAGGTTTACCTCGAAGGTTTTTGGGTTCGACTGCATCCTTGTGGGGGAAAATGTAACCCCAACTTCTTTTCAGTTAATACACTTAAATTTTGGCTGTCAGGGCCCACTGTGCATTTTCTAGTGGAATTTTCCCAGCACCTTTCCACACCAAAAATGTATATTCCACAGTCAACTGCAACATGGCCATAGTGCTGGCATTTATAACACCTACGTTTTGGGTGGTACACTTCGATGTTTAGGAAAAAGTAAACCACACCCATATTCCGGGGGGGGGCACAGGGCCCACCCCAAAGGCAATAATTTGGGATTTCCTTTTAAATCTTTTAGGCTTTATGATATGCCCCTTAGAGTCAGATGGATGGGCCAGCAGAGAGGGACCAAAGATTATGATACTGACCCATTTTTTTAAAAGGGTGAGTGTCTGATTGAGGGCGGAAACAGCTTAAATCCCCATAAGGGTACTAAATGATCTTGATCACCTTTTTTCTGTTCCACAAACAAAAGTGTGTGTGTTTTTCCTAAAAGGTCCGATTAGGGTCTTTTTACAGCTTTTCCCTTTCCAGCACACTTAGCACAGCGGGGTTGTCAGGGAATTCAGCTTAACACATTCTTCCTTTGAAGAAAAACTTCTTGCACCTCTGTGCACCAAGGGGCGTTAGTATCACTTGTTACATCAAGTGAGCCCGACTACGTCGACGCCTAGCCCTTTTCTCACTTTTTTCTTTTGTTTCTTTTTAAAAGGGCTGGAACTATCACATTTCCCCCACCTGAGAAATAGGTTCCCTAGACAGTTCCATTTTGCCAGGGATATCTGGGGTTTGACCACAACACAAAAATTCCTCGCTTACTTTCCCTTATAGCTTAGCAAAGCAAATATTCAGTACAAATCAAAATCCAAAAAAGATCACAAACCAAGTGCCCCGTTCAATAACAAACCCCCAACCATACTCAAACCCCAAACCCCCACACCAATACGACACCACCCCACCAAAAACATCTCCGAGACCTCTTTTTAAAGTGTGTTAATAAAAGGACATATAAGAAAATGGATGGTACGGCGAGGGCTTACACCATTACAAATTACAAAGATGAACAGAGAGAGAGAGAGAGAGAGAGAGAAAAGGTAATATTGAGCAAAAAATTTAAAATTCTGACATCTTACATTAAACATGAGGTTCAAAGAAAACTTCCACTTGATTAGTTCAGGGTACTGCCACCTAATGTACCCATGAAATAATAAAAGCAACATCACAATGAAGCTGAAGACAGCCCTTACCCCAACCTGATTGTAAACAGAAACAAAAAAAAAAAAAAAAAAAAAAAAAAAAAAAAAAAAAAAAAAAAAAAAAAAAATTTGGGAAAGTTTTAATGACAAAGAGATAAATCACTCGTTTACCCTTTTTTGGGCCCACCCGGGGGAAATCACCTTACTATGTTATACTGTATGCAAGCATAAGTGTCAGCGTAATAATGAACCAACCTAACAAACCACTTACAACGATTACAGTATGACAAGTTTACCAATACACCAAGTTACACATTATCACTTTTGAATACACTTTGTTGATGTAAAAATAGTAGAGGGTAACCGCTGGTCGAATAAACACACCAACTCTCAAGGGCCCATGGAAATAAAAGGATAAAAAAACCGACAAATGGCAAATAAACACAAATGCATATAATGTGATCCTTTAATTTACAGTTTGCCCAAAACCCGTGGGCTTTTTCAAGTCACAAAAAGAACTAAAACCTGGGGGGGGAAGGGGAAATCGAGTATTTTTTAGTCCGGCGAGGTCAGTGAAGAATGCGGGATCTATGATGTACCGAGGGGGTTAAGAGTCTAAAAAAATTGGGGAGCGAAAAGGAGATTGGGTAAGTTGTGAGCAACCTCAAGTGTTCTTATGTGGGATAGCGATGAAAAATTTCTGGGAAATGGTTTACTATGTTATAGAAGCCACATCTGGTTGAAGTTTTCGGATTAGAAATAAGTGTGATTCCAGGTTCTTCGTTTTAGTGTTTCTTCTGTGGGGTTTAAATCTTGAGTTTCTGTATTTTTCAAGTGGTTGTGTGAATTACGGTTTTACGCAGCATTCCTTGTGTCTCAGATCTGCTTGGATTTGGGGTTCGAAAACGGTTTTGGGGGTCCCTGATTTTCGCCCACGTATAACTTGTTTTCAGTCGTTACAAGGGGTTATGTATACCCCTCAGAGGATGGAGCTTTCCTGCCTACTACTTGTGATGTCCTTTAGGGCGTGGTTGGGAGGTAGAACTTGGAATAATGTTTTGGGAAAAATGTTTGGAAACATTTTGGCAAAGGATTTTGGGAAAGGGCTATTATCTCTTTCGCTGTCTTCTCTGGGGGTTGAAGATGTTTTAAAGCTCGCCCCTGCAGTCCTGATGAAGGACGGGAAGTGGAGTTTAGAAAAATTTGTTCAATTATAGTCATTCTCCCCAAGGAAACTCGTTTCTGGGAGATTCTGAGTGCCGCAGGGGAAGCCTATAAAACACCACTTGGTTTTGGTGTCGTGGTGGAGTAGAAGTGGAGAAGATCGTTTTGGTGGTGGTTTTCGAAGACTTTAAAACAAGTTCGTGGGCCTTTTCAGAGCAGGGCATCAAGGAAAGGGAAAGTGTTGTCGACTTCTTCTTCAAGTGTGAACTGGAGAAAGGGTTTGACCCGGTTAGCTTTTTGAGAGCTTGAACGTTAAGCTTTTTGGAGTTAAGGGAATGCGCAACATAACGGAGCCAGGGGACAGACGAAGAAAAATGGGGGAGAAACGTTCGCTCTAGAGTTCCATTATAGGTTTCGCCAGGACTGCCTGATGGCGACCCAGGGTAGTCCAAAAATCTCGAAAGAGGGATTTTTTGAAAGAGAAACCGTAAAACCAACACATAGTTCAACAAGGGCGATGAAACGCTGGGGGGAATGGGGAAAATCAAGTGAACGCAATTTTCCTGCGCAAAAGATCGTGGCTTGTGAGTAGGGACTTTGGTGAATAAAGGGGAAATCACGTCAAGGCGATATTAAACAAAGCACAAAGGAAGCTTTTCC
>NW_026469210.1:0-12418 GCF_026875155.1 Cherax quadricarinatus
AGCTCACACTGGCTGGAGTGTTGTGGAAGCCTCACACTGGCTGGAGTGTTGTGGAAGCCTCACACTGGCTGGAGTGTTGTGGAAGCCTCACACTGGCTGGAGTGTTGTGGAAACCTCACACTGGCTGGAGTGTTGTGGAAGCCTCACACTGGCTGGAGTGTTGTGGAAGCCTCACACTGGCTGGAGTGTTGTGGAAGCCTCGCACTGGCTGGAGTGTTGTGGAAGCCTCGCACTGGCTGGAATGTTGTGGAAGCCTCGCACTGGCTGGAGTGTTGTGGAAGCCTCACACTGGCTGGAGTGTTGTGGAAGCCTCACACTGGCTGGAGTGTTGTGGAAGCCTCACACTGGCTGGAGTGTTGTGGAAGCCTCACACTGGCTGGAGTGTTGTGTAAGCCTCACACTGGCTGGAGTGTTGTGTAAGCCTCACACTGGCTGGAGTGTTGTGGAAGCCTCACACTGGCTGGAGTGTTGTGGAAGCCTCACACTGGCTGGAGTGTTGTGGAAGCCTCACACTAGCTGGAGTGTTGTGGAAGCCTCACACTGGCTGGAGTGTTGTGTAAGCCTCACACTGGCTGGAGTGTTGTGGAAGCCTCACACTGGCTGGAGTGTTGTGTAAGCCTCACACTGGCTGGAGTGTTGTGGAAGCCTCACACTGGCTGGAGTGTTGTGGAAGCCTCACACTGGCTGGAGTGTTGTGGAAGCCTCACACTGGCTGGAGTGTTGTGGAAGCCTCACACTGGCTGGAGTGTTGTGGAAGCCTCACACTGGCTGGAGTGTTGTGGAAGCCTCACACTGGCTGGAGTGTTGTGGAAGCCTCACACTGGCTGGAGTGTTGTGGAAGCCTCACACTGGCTGGAGTGTTGTGGAAGCCTCACACTGGCTGGAGTGTTGTGGAAGCCTCACACTGGCTGGAGTGTTGTGGAAGCCTCTGGTGGAAGCCTCACACTCAGGCAGAGTGAAAGACGCTCTGGACTCGTGGTTTCACGGGTAATCTGATAGGCTTATCTGAATGTCCCAACTCGTTTAATGATTAATATTTCTCTCTCTCTCTCTCTCTCTCTCTCTCTCTCTCTCTCTCTCTCTCTCTCTCTCACGCACACGCACACTCACACGCACAGTTTAAGAGCTCTCTCTCTCTCTCTCTCTCCCCTTCTCACGCACCCGAAACACCCAAAAACCTCCATTTTAAAGCTCCTCTCCCTCTCCCCTTTTCTCTCTCCACGCAAAAACCACACCACAGCACATTTTAAAGAGCTCTGAGGGCCAAACCGGGCCCCTTTTTCCCTACACAAAAAACCTTGAGTAAATCTCTCACACCTTACATATAGAAACTTTCAAGGAGGGGGGACAGGGGCTTTTAAACCCACGGAAGGGGACACTGCCCCCCAGCCCTCGAAAAAACCCTTTGGTTAATTTATCGACCTATTCCATGCAAAAAAATTTTAGTATTGATGAAATGTAAAAACTGAAAGGGGGGTTGAGGGAAGATGGGGGAAAGTGAGGGAAAAAGGTTGGGGGAAAAGTGAGGAAGAAAGTGAGGGAAGTGGGAGGGGAAGATGGTGAGGGAAAGTGTGGGAAGATGGTGAGGGGAAGAGGGGAAAGGGAAAGGGGGGGGAAGATTTTGAGGGAAGAGGGTGAGGGAAATTTGGGGGAAGAAGGTGAGGGAAAGTGAGGGAAGATGGGGAGGGAAAGTGGGGGAAGAGGGTGAGGGAAAAAGGAGGGAAGATGGGAGGGGAAGAGGGTGGGGGAAAATTTGGGGGAAGAGGGTGGGGGAAAAGTGAGGGAAGATTGAGGGAAAGTGGGGGAAAAGATGGTGAGGGGAAGAGGGGTTGGGGGAAATTGAGGGAGATGGTGAGGGAAAGTGGGGAAGAGGGTTTGAGGAAATTTAGGGAAAAGGGGGAGGGAAAGTGGGGGAAAGATGGGGGGGAAAAATTGAGGGAAAGGGGAAAAGGGAAAATTGGGGGAAAGGGGGTGGGGGGGGAAGGGGGGGGTGAGGGGAAGGGATGGGAGGGGAAGATGGGAGGGGAAAAGGTTAGGGGAAAAGGTGAGGGAAGAGGGGGTGGGGGAAAGTGAGGGGAAGAGGGTGAGGGAAAAGTGGGGGGAAAAGATAGAGGGAAAGTGGGGGAAAGGATGGGAGGGAAAAGGGGAAGGGGAAGATGGTGAGGGGAAAAAGGGTTTGGGGGAAGATGGTGGGGGGGAAAGAGGGTGAGGGAAGAGGTTTGAGGGAAATGGGGGAAAGATGGTGAGGGAAATTGAGGGAAGATGGTGAGGGGAAAAAGTAGGGAAGAATTTAGGGGAAAATGGGGGGGAAAGTGGGGGAAAAGGTTTTAGGAAAGTGAGGGGGATTAAAGAGGGGAAGATGGGGGGAAAGTGGGGGAAGAGTTGAGGGAAGGGGTGAGGAAATGAGGGGTTTGGGGAGGGAAGATGGGAGGAAGATGGGAGGGAAAGGAGGGAAGATGGGTAAAGGGGGAAGATGGTAGGGGAAAGTAAAGGGAAATGGGAGGGAAATTTGAGGGAAGATGGTGAGGGAAAGTGGGGGAAGAGGGGTAAAGGGAAGGGGTGGGGGAAAAAAGGTGGGGGGAATTTAGGGAAAAAAGGGGTGAGGGGAAATTTGGGGAAATGGTGAGGGGAAATGGGGGGGGAAAGTGAGGGAAATGGTGAGGGAAAGGGAGGGGAAGATTTGAGGGAAAGTGAGGGGAAGAGGGTAAAAGTAAAGATGGGGAGGGGAAAAAGGTGAGGGGAAATTTTGGGGTGAGGGGAAGATGGTGGGGGGGGAAATGGGAGGGGAAAAAGGGTGGGGGAAGATGGGTGAGGGAAGATGGGGAGGGAAGAGGGTTTGGGTTAAAAAAGGGGTTTGTAAAGGGTTAAAGGTTTGGGAAAGGTGGGGAAGGAGGGTGGGGAAGATGGTGGAAATGGTGGGGCGGGATTTGGGGAAGTTTTGAGGGGAAGATGGTTTAAATGGTGGGGGAAAGTTTTGGGGGGAATTTTTGGGGAAAATTTGGGGGAGGGGAAAAATTTTTGAGGGAAGAATGGGTAAAATTTTTGGGGGAAGGGGTTGGGGGAAGATGGGGGGAATTGGGGGTTATAAAGGGCCAAAAAAACCCTTTCCCCGGGGGTTCGTTTTGGGAAGAAAAATTGGGCCACAGTAGTTGGTAGGGAGGGAGTAGTGGGGAAACTTGTGGGGAAGGGTAGTAGGGTGTTGGGGGAGGGAAAATTTTTAAGGTGGGTGGTAGGGGGTTAGTATGGTGGAAGGGGAAAAGGTTATGGTGGTAAGGGAAAGGGGGTTTTGGAAGGGGGGGTAAAAATAGGGGGGTAAAAGGTTTTAAGGAGGGTAGTATGGGGTAGGGAGGGTAGTATGGTGGGGAAAAGGGAAAGTATTTTTGGAAAGGGAGGGTAGAAAGTGGGGGAAAGGGAGGGAAAAATGGGGGGTAGGGAGGGTAGTAGGGGTGGAAGGGGGGAGTAGTGTGGTAGGGGTTTTAGTGGTCGGGGGGAGGGTATGGGGTTTTTGGGGGGGAGGGTGAAGTGGTGTTGGGGGTACTATTTTATTAATTGGGGAAAAGGGGGGGGTAGTAAAGGGGTTTTTAGGGAGGGTAAAAGGGGTGGAGGGGGGGAAAGAAGTGGGGGTAGGGAGGGTAGAAAAGGTGTTGGGGAGGGTAGTTTGGAGGTAGGGAGGGGAAATTTGGTGGTAGGGGGGGGTAGTATTTGGTGGAGGGAGGGTAGAATGGGGAAAAAGGGGGAGTGGGGGGGTAGGGGGGGTAGTAGTGGGGGGGGGAGGGAGGGGTTGGGGAAAGGGGGGAAGAAGGGGTGGTGGGGAGGGTAGTAGGGGGGGTTAGGGAGGGGAAAGGGGGGTGGAAAGGGAGGGTTGAAAGTTTGGAAGGGAGGTGTAGTGGTGGAGGGGAGGGAAATAGGGGTGGTAGGGAGGGTAGAAGTGGGGTAGGGGGGGGAGTAGGGGTTGGAGGGGGGGTTAGAAGTGGTGAAAGGGGGGGGTAGAAAGTGGTGGTGGGGAAAGGGTAGTGGGGGGGGAGGGAGGGTAGTACTGGTGGTAGGGAGGGAAATTGGTGGGGTAGGGAGGGTATTAGTGGGGGGTAGGAGGGAAAGTGGGGTGGTAGGTTTTTGGGTGGATGGGGGGGCGGGAAGTATTGGGGGGAGGTTGGGTAAAGTGGGGTTGGGGAGGGTCAAAGGGAAAGGGAAAGGGTAGTATTGGGAAAAAGGAGGAGAAGGGTGGGGGGGAGGGTAGTAGTGTTTAGGGAGGGTAGAAAGGGGTGGTGGGGAGGGTACAAAATGGTGGTAGAGTGGGTTGGTGGAAGGGGGGTCGAATAAAGATTTTTGGTGGGGGCGTGGGTAAAATTGGGTTGGGGGGAGGGTAGAAGGGGGTGGTAGGGGGGGAGAAGGGTTTGGAAGGGGGGGTTTTTGTGGAGGGAGGGAGCAGTGGGGGAATTAAGTATGGTTTAAGGGGAAGTAATAGTAGGGGTGGGGGGGGAAGGGAGGGTAGGGGTTGGGGGGGGAGGGAGTGGGTTTTGAAGGGGGGGAAGGGGTGGTGGGGGGAAAGTGGGTTGGTTTTAGGGAAGAAAGGGGTGGTAGGGAGGGTATTAAGGGGGTTTGGGGAGGGTGTCGGGGTGGTAGGAGGGAGCAGTAGTGGTGGAAGTGTAATTAGTGGTGGTTGGGGAGGGAAAGTAAAAAAGAAAGGGGGGTTTGGTAGGGGGGGTAGTATTGGGGTGGGGAGGGAAGTAGTTTTTAAGGGAGGGTAGTAGTGGGTGGAGGGAGGGTATTATTTTTTGGTAGGGGGGGGTATTTAGGGGGTGGAAGGGGGGGAAAAAGCAGAAAGTGGTGGAAAGTGAAATTTTAGTGGGGGTAGGGAGGGAAAGTCCCCACATTGGATGGTACTTTTTTTACTTCAGGATTTACGGGTTGACTACATTAGAACTTTCCCCTTTAGCATTTTTTCTTTACTATGAAAACTTTTTACTACTATTTTATTTGGGGTTTACTACTTTTAACCCCCCTTTTTTTATTACAATTATTACATTCTTACACGAGGAGTACTTTTTCCTTCCCCCCTATTTTAATAACACAGGATTACTTTCTTTACACCACAACTAATTTTTTTTCTTACACATTAAATTCCTTTTTTAAACTACTTTATTCCCTTTCTTTACTACACTTTATTATTCCCTTTCGTTTCACTACAATTTTGATTTTTCCCCCTTTACTACTATTATTACTTTTTTACTACTACATTAACTTTCTTTACTACTATTACTTTTTTTACTCCCTATTATTACTTTCTTTACCGATTTTTTTCTTGACACTTTTTATTTTTTTCGTTACACTATTAATACCCCCCTTTTTTTCCCTACTACATTAATATTTTTTTTTACTCCCTACATTATTATTCAAATTCTTTTACTACACATTATTTTTACTTTCTTTACTACATTTTTACTTTCTTTACTCCCAACCAACGTTTTATTACTTTCTTTAGGGACTACTACTATTATTATTTTTACTTCTTTTTTTCCTACTACTTTTATTATTACTTTCTTTACTACACTACTACATATTATTAATTTTCCCTTTCCCACTCCCCCCCCTTTTATTTTTAAATTTTTCTTTACTACTCCCTACTATTATATTACTTTTTTTACACACTACAACTCCCTTATTATTACTTTTTTTACTACTCTATTATTTTTTATTTCCCTTTTACTACTACTACTATTATTATTATTACTTTTTTTTCTTTACAAACCCCTACTTTTATTTATTCCCTTTCTTTTTACCTACTATTTTTTATTCCTTTCTTTACACTACTACACTTTTATTACTTCCTTTACACTACTACTACTATTATCTTATAATTTCCTTTACTACGAAAAAAAAACAAAACTAAATTTTTTATTCCCTTCCTTTACTACTACTCCCACTATTATTTTTCCCTTCCTTTACTACTACACATTTTAAATTTTTAAATTTCTTTACTACTACTACATTTTTATTATTTCCTTTACAAAGCTACCTACTATTATTTTTTGACTTTCTTTACACTCTACATTTTTATTTTTTCCTTTTACTACTCTCCCTTTTTAATTTTTACTTCCTTACCTACTACAACTCCCAAATTATTTTACTTTCTTTACACTACTACTATTATTATTATTTCCTTTACTACACTACTACTTTTATTTTAACTCCTTTTTCCCGACTACTACAATTTATTATTTCCCCTTTCTTTCCCAACTTTTTAAAACTCCATACAAAAACCCACAAAAAAACCACAAAAATTTAAACCCCCCAAACCCACAAACCATCCCCCCAACCCACAATACCCAAAACCCCCCAACCCACAATACCAGACCCCCCTCCCCCCCAAACCCCCCAGACCCCCCCCCAAACAACAGGACCCCCAAACCCAAAACCTGAACACCAAACCCACTTACCAACCCCCAAACCCCTGAACTTGAACACCTTTCCCAACATGTACAAAACCCCTTTTCCAAAATTGACTATAAGTCCGCCGGAATGATGTGAAATTATAATTTTAATAAAACCTAAAAATTTTTAAAAAAAAAAGGACCCCAGGAAAAAAAAATGTGAAAATTTAAAGGGGGAACGTTTTGGGACAGTGTGTCCAAAAAAACCCTGAAGTCAGGGGGTTTTAAAGCCAACCCACTTCACACAGGGAAGCTGACTTTGTTAGGTGTAAATTGGGGTTTAAAAAACAGCGATTATTGATGGGGGAAAGGCACTGCGTCTGATCTAAATTTTTTGACTTTCTTCCAAAAAATTTTGAGTGTTTGCAGTACTGTGATGTGTTTAGGTGTGAGGTTGCAGAAACTTTTGTTGTGTTGGTGTGAAGTTTGGCAGATTTGTAAAGGGGTTTTGTTTATGTCTGAGTTTTCCCATTTATTGTGATGTGTTTAGTCTGAGGGGTTTGCAGAATTGTGATTTGTGTTAGGTGAGAGGTTTGTTGGCAACCCCTAAAGGGGTTTGGGGCAATGATTAATATTATATATAAAAAATTTAATTACCTTTTATAAAAATTTTTAATAATGCTTTTTTTTGGGCGATAATAGCTAAATCGAAAATTTGTATTGTTTTTATTTTGTTATTTGACTTGCTTCCTTTGGCTAGTAGGATGTAACATAGTAAGTGCTTTTTTCAAGTCTTAAATTGCTAACTACGGGTTAATTAATCGCTTTTTTTGCTTGTACTCTGCCGGGCTTCTTTTGTTTAAACGACAGCTGTCCCGGGAAGGCTATAACGGGGACCCGAGGGGGGGTTTCTCCCCCCTTTCCCCCCTAAAAGAAATTCAGTCGGTCTAAAACGCTTGGGGGGTTTGGGGACGAAACCCTGACAAAGCCTAAATCCCCCTTATTGGCTCTTTTTTGGGGATCGTCTCTGTACTTTGTTAGTTCGTAGAACCTTTTCCAAAAAATTGAAAGGGGACTTAGTGATTTTTCGACCTTTTGTAACTAAAGGTTGTGTCGTAACACCTGAGCAACCCCAGGCCCTTTGGAGCGTAGCTACGACCTAACTTGAAACGGGTACTGTGTTTGTCCAGCCCGGTATTTTTATCGAACTTAGATTCAGTTTTAAAGGGGAAATTTTTGTGACTCTTGTGAAGGACGCGGGATGGTCCCTACTTATTTGTCTTTAAATTATCCCCTTTGTTCCTGTTTCCCGTGCCCACAGTTGCTTGTTAATTGCATTGGGCTTAGGTTCTTTTTTTTTGTTCAAGCAACGTTCTGCCCTCCCCGTTGGGTCAAAATTTATTTTATGAGAGGATTTTGTCAGTCACTTTTTAAGTCTAGTCGAGTCTTGAGACATAGCAAACTATTTAAAGACCCTTTAACACAAAATACACAAAAAACCTTACTTGTCATTTTTGTAATTTTCTTTTTAAAAATGTTAAAGTACCAGAGGGTTTACTTAAAAATTTAATAAATGTGAAATGAGCTTTCAGCACAATATATGTATACACAGAAGTGATTATTATATTTTTATTATTATTAAATTTTAAATTTTCTTTTTATAATATAAATCTAGAAAGATTTCCAATAAATTTATTAAATTTTAATTTCTCTAGTTAAATAGCCTTTCCATTGTAATCTTTAAGCCCTATTGAAATTTTACGAATTCTAATGGGTAATTGGACAAGGAAAACGACTACTTGTTAAAAAAACCCAGTAACAGGCTGGATACAAAAAAAAAGGGGGCCCGTCCTTTTTTATAATTTTACTGGAGAACCTAAGCTTTTAGAATCGCGTTTTTTTTTAAAAAAATGGGGGGGGCCCGTCCCCGGGGGGCTCTTTATTTCCCAAGGGTTTGGGGAAATTTTCCAGTTTGGGCATACTATTAAATTTTGATCAAACACTTTGAGGTACTTTTCCCAATCTGAAGCCTTTTAGTTTAAAACTTGTACAACAAAACAGGTTTGGGTGTATGTACCTGACTGAGTCTCTTAATTTCCCAAAGGGGATGGGAAAAACTGGTTTTTAGTTCCCAACTCTAAGAAAAATCCAACACTAAAAAAATTCCTATCAGGATTATAGTTTCCCATAATCACTCTCCTCGTATACAATTATTTTTCGTGATGTAAAGCCAAAGTGAAACAGTTTAAATTTATACTCTGGGCTTTTTAGTTAGTACATTAAAAAAATTCAGACGTTTGGCCAAATAGCCAAATATCTTGGGGGTTTTCGTATAACCCGAAATTAAAACCGCAGAAACGTCAGAGGGCGTTAATTAAAGATATATTTTTTCCCGTCTTTACAGAGTTTCTATTTGATTTAAAATTCAGAGCCTGTGGGCACAAAATTTGGAATTTTGGGTCTATTTGATTACTTAAAAGAGAGCAACTACTGCAAAAAGTGGGCTGAGCCTTTGTGTAGCTCAGTTCTCCGCCCCCCAAAAAAAAGCCTTCCCTCACTGACACAATATACAGAGTATAGCTGTTAGTAAAAACTCCCTAATACTAGTACCAAATTTTAAAACTACACCGTAATCTACTTACCTAACCAGATCTGACTCTCTAGAGATGCCTGGACGAGGTGCCCGACCAAGGAAACCCTCCAGAAACCCCGTTAGATTCCTTACTCCCTTTCCCTTTTCCCCTTCCCCAAACTTTTCCCGGAACATTTGGGGGTTTTGGGAAAGCCCTCAATTTTTTTCAACTGCACAAATAGAAAGGGACAGGGAAATTGGAAAAGAAATTTTTCCCGGGGAGAAAATGTTCGTCTTTGGGAAAACAAAAAGACTGATAGATCACAAACACATTTAAAAGTGCAGAAAGGGTGCCTCATGCTTCCAATTTTTTGAAAATGACCCTTTGACACATATTTTATGTGTTTTTTAGAACCAGGCACGTGCTTTTAACTGCCACGTAAGCAAATTGGGGGTACCCTTTTTTGCACACAGCTTTGGGCAGGAAGAAACTCAAACTTGTTCTCGCTTTACCATTTTTCCCCAAATACAAATTTGTAATGACGCTGTCAAGCAAACTTCTAGAATGTATAACTTTTTAAACTGTAAGTTAAAACCAAAGGCAATTTTGTACGTTTCCAAAGACGACAAGATCAAACTTTTGTAGAGTTTGCTCGTGAGAAAAAAGGTTTTCTCTAGAGGTGGTGTAGGTCTGCCAAGTGTAACAACTACGACAGCCTTGTTCAGTTGTTACAAAATGAAAGTTTAAAAAACTGTAAATCTGCTTTATAAACAAAATATCTGATCGGAATCATACTACCTTTGGGTATTCTGTAAACTGCAGCATTTGCGACTATTACGAATTTCTCACAAACTTGTATGTACTAAAACACAAAAGAAACCCAAGGGAACAAAAAATTTCCTAAATTGGCAACCTAAATCAGCTTTCCATTTCCCCGGGCCCGATGTATCTGCACTGTAACTTCTCGTACCTTTACCAGGAAAAAAACATAATCCGAATCTGTCTCTGTGGCTAGACAGAAATCTTAAATCCCAGAAGAAGAAAGTTTTAAAAGTACCCCTTTTTTAACAGAAAAGGACATTTCAAAAGATATTGCTATAAAGTTAGAAAGAGATACGAAAAGCAGTCGTGCGGGGGTGCCCCCCACAAAAAGTCCCTATCCCTTCATAGCAACAAAGGGACCCAAAAATCCCCAGTAATACCCCGATCCACTGTTTTAGATAATTAATTTTTCCCCAGGTCAATGACTAGGGTCAGAAAGTGCATCTGACGAAAAAAATTCGTTCAGCGATAGTCCTTATTTTCGAGAGGTAAAGTAGGATTTTTATTAATCACCTCGACTGATATAATTTCAGAGATAAATGGGAGATTTTCCAGTTTTTAAGAGAAAGTACTGCCCATAACAAATGATACCTATTGCAAGAAAAATTATTTTTTTTTGAAGCCTATGGAGGGCTTATAAAAGTACCTCTTCACAAGGTAAACATTTAAACAAGCTATTATATGGTTATATTCAGTGGGTATACCCGGGTGGTGTATTTCCCATCGGGTAAAGGGGAAACTTGTTGATGGGGAACGATATTCTTCATGCTGGTATATGTAAGGAACCACTTGTGATTGATAATAACACGGGAAATAATTATGCCATTGTAGCTTGTAGAGAGAAGCCTATTTTATTTCCTCTCAGCGCAATTACTAAGTTATGTCAAAGATACAACAACCATCCTTGTCTCCTGTTGAGTTTAGTGGATGACAATGATTTGGGGTTGAATATTTTTGTTTAGTGACGCTCTGCCCCCCAGGATCATTAACACCAATTTTTCCCGGGTCATCAACCTAGTCAGGACACAACTAAACGTTAATTTCTAACTCATGATGTTTTTAATCAAGGATCAGTTTGTTGAATCAGTCACTGGAAAGACTGAGAGTATAGCAGTTACTGAGAGTGAAGCAAAGGATCTCGATAATTGTTACTACTATAGTAACGGTGTACGATGGAGAAAAATACATGTAAGTTGTCAGCTGATAGTGTTTCCACCACAGTCAAGCATCTCGTTTGTGTTACCAGTTACATTTCATGAACAAGCCATTGATTTTGCTCACAATAGTCCCATTGGAAAGGGCATTTGGTTTTCAAGAAGACATGGTAAACTGGCAAAACATTTACTTGCCAAAGATGAAGAAACAGTAGCTGATCATTGCGACGTTGCCCCGTGTGTCAAGTGACAGGCAAGCCCAGCATACACACCTCCACCTACACCTCTCACTGTGTTTACTAGTAGCAAAGTTCAGTTCATCTGGACTAGTGATTGTTCAGATTTGTTCAAAAGGTTGAAGCACTTGCTATCCTCTGCTCCTGTGTTGAAAACTCCTAATTTCAATCTTCCCTTCTTTTTACATATAGATGGGAGTGGCTATGCAGTGGGCGCTGCTGCTCCAACAGTCAACATCCACTGGCATTCTCCATCCTATATGTTACTATTCATCTAAACTTAAACGACACCCGAAAAATTATGCCCCTATTGAGAAAGAGCTCTAGCTCTTGGGGGTTTTCCTTGGAACATTTTGACGTGTAATTGGGGCACTTCCCCATTTAAAAATTTAAAGTTTTTCTGACCACAATCCACTCACCTACATAAACACTATGAAGAGTAAAAATGCTAGGATCATGAGGTGGGCACTCAGAATCCAACCTTATTCTATTAGTATAAAACACATAAGTGGTTTATGTAATTTTAAATTCTGACGCTCTGTCACGTCCTTAATAATTATCAGTTACATTAAATTAACGTAATTTTTTAAAGCCCAAATACCTTTTGTTACGTGCTATGTCAAATTCAGTTTAGTAACTTAATCCCTCCAGCCCATATTAACTATATATACTCATGTCTAATTATTATATTTATTATATTCACAGTTTTGATATGTGTGAGGAAAACAGAAGCTGAGTGATGAGTGGGTAGTGTGGTGTGGGCGAGTTACTGCTTGTGGGGCAACACTGTCCTGCCGCAGACCCCCCCCTCACTACACTCCTTAAGCTGTTTCATACTCAGATGTCCATACGCATAGCATCCACAAACCCCTACTTAAGAGTAGGGAAAGCTGTCTCCTGTATATAGCACAAGACTATTATGCTGTCTACACTACTATGATCGAGCCTCAAAGTGTATTTATATGTATATATAATATATGTATATATATACATATGTATATTATATACATATGTATATATATACATATGTAAATATAAACTATAATTAATATATATTATAATATAAATATATGTAATAAATATAATAATTATTACCTTTCATATAATTTATATTGCTTGATTTGCGATAATAGCTAAATCGTAAATGTAGTCTTCATATTGTTTTTTGACTTAGCTTCCTCTGGCTAGGTAGGATGTAACATAGTATGTGCTCGTTCAAGTCTGATTGTCAACACGTAATTATGCTCTTTGCTTTTTGGGGT
>NW_026469211.1:0-12437 GCF_026875155.1 Cherax quadricarinatus
GGTCGGTCGATGTCGAGGGCATGTGACAATGCCTGCTGAATCGCCACTACTCAGCTTAAAGGATCGTGCAGGGGTTTCAGGGAGTCGCCAGCCTTGTGTGTGACCATTGTGGTACAGTCCAGCTGCTGCTTTCTTCCTGTCAGGGTCGACAGAACAATCTGTGAAATACACTGCACATGTGCCTCCCTCTCCCAGTGCCATGTTTGTCTCTGCATGATTGCTGAGGGTGCCTTGACTGCAGAGACACTTAGAGATGGGTAGTTGCATGATGCAAACATCGGCTGGATCTGGGTGCCAGGGAGGTGGTGGATGGTACCCAGCAACAGGAAGGTCACAACTATTCTCAAGGAGTAGTTGTATAGGCAGCAGCTTCCGCCAAGCAGCACAAAACGAACGAATTCAGTAGTCCGTGAAGAGTGTGGGATCTTGTGTCATGGTTGTCAATATCCGTCTCCTTAGTGGGGTACCTTGCTGCCTGTGCAGAATCATGGCTACTTTGCAGGCGTTTATGTATCTTACTCTGTCAGCCAAGGAAGGAAGCCGGGCCTCAGATCTGAGACATACTGTATTTGTCCAGATGGGGGCCCCAAGCATAGTTCTTATCGCCTGGTTTTTTACGACCTCCACCCTTTGCCTGGTTTGCCGGTGCACCGTAGTCAATGAGCGAGCGTATAGCTTGTATATAGTACAAGCGAAGTACATCTTTGCTTGCCCCTGCACGGTGCCTCGTCATGGTTCTCATGGCATTGAGTCTGAGCAGAGCAACTGACCTGACATACTCGGCCTGTTTCTGAAAGGTCAGCTTTTTATCAATGTAGATTCCCAAGTACAGGTAGGAGCCTGTCCACTCAAGTTCTATATCCTGAATACGTAATCTATTCACAGAATCTGGTCCGTTGAACATCATTGCAAGAGATTTCTCGGCCGAGATCTTGAGGCCTAGTTCCTTGCAAGACTGCGTAATTAGGTCCTAAGCTCTCTGAGCCTGTCGCTCCAAATTGAATTTCCCATTCACTACGAGTGCAAGATCATCAGCATAGCTGAGAAGCTGTGTACCACTGTGAAAGGGAAGGCTCACAAGTTCCTGCATAAGGACGTTAAACTGGGTAGGACTGAGCACACCTCCTTGTGGCGTGCCGTTTTCCAGGGTTTTAAAGGAAGAGTAGTGTCCCTGAAAGCTGACACAGGCCTGCCTGCCCCTAAGGTAGGACTCTATCCAGGCCAGGAGGCCTTGGTTTATGTAGGCTTAGGGTGAGGTGTAATACTAGTGGTAATAGTAATAATATAAGTTGCAATAATAGTAGTATTACAACTTATATTACTACTACTACTACTGCTACCACTAGTATTACACCTCACTCTTAAGCCTATATATACCCTCTGTGTATTGTTTGTAACGGCTTGACAAAGCTCCGGAGAGCGAAACGTTGCCACAAAATGTCACATTAGTTTGCGCTTGTGTCCTTTACTTTACATAAAATGTCGTGCATGGGCATAATTCACAACACCTCTTCCCCCCCCCCTCACGACCAATGGTCGCACCAGGAACACATCCATAGGAGTGGCCAGAGACGAAGTTTCGAGGAACCTTCATAATTTTGCCTCATCTCCGCTCAACACTCGTTCCCGGAGAGCCAGAGGTGATAACACTGTTAAAATAAAACACCATGATTAATTCAATTTCAGGATCAAGAAAGCACACCTTTCCTGGCGAGGTGTACTAAACCAAGTCAGATTTATAAATGTGTGAAGCCTCGGTATTACTAATAATATAAAAGGTAAATACTTAGATTCTATTGTATTTTAAGTACAAATGTACTTCCTTATGAGATTTCATACAGAGGGATATTATCTGGAGTTTACTTGGAGAGGGTTTTGGGGGTCAACGCCCCCACGGCTAGGTCTCAGTGTGATGTAGTTCAGCTGGGCTTGTGAGGTCTCTTGGGAGACCTAATTTAACCAATTACATGGTCACCTTGCCTTGGCAAATGTCTGTCAGAGACACGCCTTTTCGGCTTATGTATCAGCTCCTTTGTCCGTCACTGGCGTCAGATCTCGGCGTCAGGTCGTACACGTGGTTGTGGAGGGTGCTTGGACCACCATATAAGCCCAAGGAACAGCTGAGCAGAGGAGATTTGTGCGGAGCTCTGGCCTGGGTGTAGAGCTCTGAGCAGAGAGACTTCGAGAGGAGCTCTGGCCGGTGGGCAGAGAGTCAAGTCGAGAGTCGAGCAGAGCTCTGGCCTGTGAGCAGAGCTGAGCTAGAGAGTCTCGGGAGGAGAGACTGTTGGAGCATAGGCAGATATGGCATAGTTCCTTGGGTGAACTGTCCTCTGAACTTATTGTAATTTATATATTCTGTTCGTCAGTTGATTGTATTCCGTCTCACTAGTTTATATTCCACCCCATTTATCTAAACCCCATGATGTTTCCTGTTCCCATATTTATAGTAAAGACTTAATAATAAACTGTGTTTGAGTAGAATAGTAATATTCACTGTCCCCGTTATTTGTTCTTTTACTCATTATTTTATTTCAAGTAGTGAGAGGGTGAGTAGTGTGGTGAGTAGAATAATGAGTGGTGAAGATGTAGTCACCCGTGACCTCACATTACCTACCTCCGCTAATCATCTCTACCTACCACCTCACCAGCCTATCCCCTGCCTACATAACCCCTTACTTCGTTATTCCCCAGTTATACTATATTCCAGTACCCCCCTACATGACATCAGACCAGGCCTCGTGGTAGATCAGGGTCTGATCAACCAAGCTGTTACTGCTGGCCGCACGCAAGCTGACGTACGAACCTCAGCCCGGTTGGTCAGGTACTGATTTTATTTGCCTGTCCAATGCCTTCTTGAAGACAACCAGGGATCTATTGGTAATCCCCCTTATGTATGCTGGGAGGAAGTTGAACAGTCTTGAGCCCCGGACACTTATTGTGTTGTCTTTCAATGTACTCGAACAAATACAAGTCTTGTTCGATATCAGCAAAATGTCGACTAAGACCAATGAGACCAATAGCACTACCAAAGATCTCTATGAACAGAAATTGCACAGAGACACCAGCAGCATCAGCTTGAGCAGTAGCTGAACCAACAATGCCAACAGCAAGGCCACAGAGTAGATTAGTGAAGTCCACATCAACCTGCAGCAAACATCAAGGAACCAGAGAGTAGGTTCTAACTTGTATCCTTTCAATATACCAACTAGAACGATATGCTTCGTCCCAGGACAGCAGTGACTCGCAGAAAATGACTGTAAATAAAGGGTCTTGGTTTTAATACGAGGGGCGCAAACAACAGCACCAACTATGCTGGTTCCCGTCGTGTGGATGCTCTCGGCAACTCCGACACCCAAGGAGACACTCAAAACAATCTTCTGAGCTCCAAACGTATAGGGAGCCACTTACCAAGAACCTGCCAAAATCAATCCTTTAACTCTACCCAGTAATTGTATCGCCAATACCAATAGCAATGGGGAAAAGGAGGTAGAAACAAAGTCCATACTCGACATAGTTCTTTATACCCCGTAGTTGCTTGTCTTCTGGGTGAGTGGTAAGTAAGAGCCAAACATCGGTAGCCATCATGCTGGGAGTCAATATTAACACTCAAGATAGCAACTTCCTGTTCTAGAGATTTCTCTATACAGATTACCGAATATTATTTTTTATCTTGATCCTTACTCCACTCTAATAATTCTTGTGTAACTCCTTAGGTTCCATTGATGATAAATCATCTGTTCGCTACGTGTCGGTGGGTCAGTATAACTTATCTACACCAACCTTCACACATTCACACTCATTTCCCAATGAATTTTCATGACAATGCATAGGTAATCACCTAGGTTTCTATTATAGCTAGTGACGTCTGGAAGTTTGGAGTGCATGTGGGGAAATACTAATGTTGAAAGTGTAAACCTTCCCAAGCCTAGAAGAAATACGTAGAGCGTCGGCTCTCCCTCGAACTGTTCCCGTCGTGTCACTACTCTCTTTATGTCCCTCTGCTGAAACATGTATACCTTCAAACGACCTTTAAATTCAAGGCGATGAAAAGTTTTAAAGTGAGATTACTAAAAATAAAAAATGCAGCAGAACGAAACAGTGCGCGAGAAAACCGCGTATTCACAGCATGAATGATTTCAGAGGACCACAACACAAGTTGCTGGAGCACCGACTCAGACATTAATTTGAAGACAGGAATCCGATCCTGGCTCACACATGAGGAAAACAATAGAAAAGCACATGTCGCTTGCCATGACAGCCCTCCTGTCATATCAGACTCAGAGAGTGATTATCCCCGGCGTAAATATTCCGTCAAGAGCACTGTTTAATGTCCTCTATCAAGTGAAAGTAGTTTTGACCACTCCTTTACTACACCCTTAGGCAAATTCCTTTGAAGAATTTTTTGTATGATTTCACCCTGAATGTAGTGTCACCCTTGACTGTAGTGTCACCCATGACTGTAGGTGTCCAACCCCGTGACCTGTATGTCCAACCCATGACTGTATGACACCCGTTACTGTGTGTCACCCGTGACTGTAGTGTCACCCATCCAGTAGTGTCACCCGTGACTGTTAGTTGTCACCCCATGACTGTAATGTCACCCATGACTGTATGTCACCAGACTGAAGCTGTCACCCATGACTGTAGTGCAACCCAAGACTGTAGAGTCACCCCTTGAACTGTAGAGACACCCGTGACTGTAGTGTCACCCGTGACTGTAGAGTCACCCGTGACTGTATTGTCACCAGTGAATGAAGTGGTCATCACCATGACTGTAGTGTCACCCATGACAGTAGTGCACCCGTGACTGTATTGTCACCCATGACTGTAGTGTCCACCCATGACTGAAGTGTCCACCCATGACTGTAGTGCACCCTGACTGTAGTGCACCCATGACTGTATGCACCCATGCTGTAGTGTCACGCCATACTGTAGTGTCACCCGTGACTGTAGTGTCACCCATGACTTAGTGTCACCCGTGACTGTAGTGTCACCCATGACAGTAGTGTCACCCGTGACTGAGAGCCAACCGTGACTGTAGTGTCACCCGTGACAGAAGTGTCACCCATGACTGTATGTCACCCCAGCTGAAGTGTCACCCGTGACTGTAAGTGTCACCCTGACTGTAGTGTCTTCCCGTGACTGATGCACCCATGACTGTAGTGTCACCCATGACTGTAGTGTCACCCATGACTGTAGTGTCACCCATTATTGTAGTGGTCACAGGGCGGGGGAGGTGGACTGTATGTTCACCAGTGACTGTAGTGTCCACACCCATGTCTGTAGTGTCACCCGTGACTGTAGTGTCACCCATGACCTGTAGTGTCACCCGAGACTGTAGTGTCACCCATGACTGTAGGTGTCACCCAAGAACTGTAGTGTCTCCCATGACTGTAGTGTCACCCATCGCCTGTAGTGTCAACCCATGACTGTAGTGTCACCCTTGACTGTATTGTCCACCCATGATGTAGTGTCACCCATGACTGTAGTGTCACCCGTGACTTTAGTGTCACCCATGAAACTGTAGTGTCACCCGTGACTGAGTGTCACCCATTCTGTAGTGTCACCCATGACTGTAGTGTCACCCATGACCTGTAGAGTCACCCGGTGGACTGTATGTCACCCGTGACTGTAGTGTCCACCTTGGGCTGTAGTGTCACCCATGACTGCGTGTCCCCACCCGTGACTTTAGTGTCCCCGTGACTGTAGTGTCCACCCGGACTGCAGTGTCACACCACCCTGACTGTAGTGTCATCCGACCCTGACTGTAGTGTCACCCGTGACTGTAGTGTCAAAAGAATAACATTTTTGCGGTAATATACTGCAACGACATGAGAATTGGTGGCTTTAAGGCTGGTCACTATCCTGATGCCTTAGAACTTCTGCCAGTTTCACAGGATCAAACTCCCGTACAGTCCCCCATTATGTTGAATCCAGGGCAATCATACACATGTTATGCCCTTTCTAAGCACGAAATGAACAGTACTGAATATCTTGTTCTAAACGAAATCATTAAAGTATGCAGAGAAATAAATTCACGATCCTTCCTTCCTGGTTTATATAAAGTTTCTTAAATAAACCAAAGAAGGGTGTATATATTATATCTTAAAATGTTTGCAAACCGATGTGAAGGAAAAGTATCAACAGATAGGATATCGAGCACGTATATGGTAACAATAGTTGTTGATGCCAGCTGCTTGTTAAGGTATGGTAAGTCTAAGCTCCCGCTATCCCCCCTTCTTCCCTCCCCGAAATGAGACCGTGTGGGCTCCGGTCAACAGTTATCACTCGACTCACATTTCCCCCCAGCACTACTGTAAGTACAACTCCTGCTCATAATTTAGTGGATCTTATTGGTTGAAAAGCTTCACTCTTTGACCAATAATAAACTAGTCCCTTCAGCATTGATATCTCATAATATTTTAAATAATCAACCCGTCTTTTAGTTATTGTACTTACATGGAGAGTGTTTTCTTAAGCGGTGTGTAACCTGTCTCCTCTATACACTTTGGAATGACAATGGGTCACCTGCCTAACCAACGAGAAGAAATTGATGGAGACGGACTAAAGTCCTGAGACGTCGCAATGTTGGATCTATCTACCTGTTATGTATAGAACGCAGGACATAACCCCTCATCTAGCAGGGGTTAACGAACCTGCTTCCTGTCATCTGGACTAATTATTCACGGCTATAAGAACGTGAAGAACAGCCGGTGGGTTTGACACCAACACCTTCGACCCCTCCCCCCCACATCATCACAACGGCTAGCTACGAATTCAACAACACGCAGTGTCAATAACACCAGACACCCCGTATCACTAATATAAATAGCGTCGAGTTCAAATGTTATTTTTTTTCAATTTCATTTTCATTTATTTCTTTCAAACCGATAATAACCTTTCATGTTTCCTTGTTTTATGTTTGCTTTAAAATAAATAATAGTGTTTATTCTTTGTGAATTATTATTTCTTATTCTATTCATTAATTTTTCCTGAGGAGAAGCCCAGTCTTTGTAATACTGTCTAAGTAGTGTTACAGGCGGAGTAAGACTCACAACGTAAAAACAAGTACTCATTTAAAATTTACAACAGGTTCAGTTAATAAGATTGTACACCAATTCTGTCTCTATTATAACACGAATTTGTCTCATTGTACCATGAGTTTTTGAATGGTACATAGTGTGACCAGGAGTCTTGCTGGTAGCATAGTGTGACCAGGAGTCTTGCATGGTAGCATAGTGTGAACCAGAGTCTTGCATGTAGCAATAGTGTGACCAGGAGTCTTGCATGGAAGCATAGTGTGACCAGGAGTTTTTGCATGGAATGCAAAGTGTGACCAGGATCTTGCATGGTAGCATAGTGTGACCTGGAGTCTTGCATGGTAGCATAGTGTGACCAGGAGTCCTTGCATGGTACAAAGTGTGACCAGGAGTCTTGCATGGTAGCATAGTGTGACCAGTAGTTCTTGCATGGTACTTAGTGTGACCAGGATGTCTTGCATGGTATCATAGTGTTGAACCAAGAGTCTTGCAATGGTAGCATAGTGTGACCAGGAGTCGAGCATGGTAGCATAGTTTGACCAGGAGTCTGCATGGTAGCATAGTGTGACCAGGATCCCTTGCATGGTATGCATAGTGTACCAGGAGTCCTTGCATGGGTAACATATGTGACCAGGAGTCCTTGCATGGTAGCATAGTGTGACGCAGGATTCTTGCCATGGTAAGCATAGTGTGACCAGGATCTTGCAATGGTAGCATAGTGTGACCAGAAGTCATGCATGGAATCATAGTGTGAACCAGGAGTCTTGCATGTAGCATAGTGAGACCCAGAGTCCTTGCATGGTAGCAATAGTATGACCATGTATCTTGGCAATGGTGGCATATGTGACACATGAGTCTTGCATGGTGGCATAGTGTGACCAGGAGTCTTTGCATGGTAGCATAGTGTGACCAGGATTCTTGCATGGACATAGTGTGACCGAGGATCTGCCATGGTAGCCCAATAGTGGAGACCAGGCATCTTTGCACTGGTAGCAATAGTGTGACCAGGAGTTCTTGCATGGTAGCATAGTGAGACCATGATCTTGCATGGGTTAGCATAGTGTGACCAGGATCTTGCATGGTAGCATAGTGTGACCAGAAGTCTTGCATGTAGCATATTGTGACGCAGGAGTCTTGCATGGTAGCATAGTGTGACCCATGAGTCTTGCATGGTAGCATAGTGTGACCAGGAGTCTTGCATGGTAGCATAGTGTACCAGTGAGTCTTGCATGGTAGCATAGTTGACCAGGAGTCTTGCTGGTACATAGTGTACCAAGGATCTTGAATGGTAGCATAGTGTGACCCGGAGTCTTGCAAATGGTAGCATAGTGTGACAAGAGGAACTTGCATGGTAGCACAAGTGTTACCAAGGGTGTTGCATGGTAAAAAGTGGTGACCAGCACTGCATGGTGGCATAGTGAGAACCCAGGAGTCCTTGCATGGTGACATATGTGACCAGTACTTGTATGGGGGTGGCATAGTGAGACCAGGAGTCTTGCATGATGGCATTAGTGTGACCAGATTCTTGCATGGTACATATTGTGATCAAGGGTGCTGCATGTACCATAGTGTGACCAATATGATCTTGCATGTAGCAAAGTGTGAACCAAGGGTGTGCCTGGTACTATATGTGACCAGTACTATGCCTGGTGGCAGATGTGACCAGGGACTTGCAATGGTGGCATCGTGTGACCAGGATCTTGCATGGTGGCATAGTGGTGACCAAGAGGCCTTGCATGATACCATAGTGTGAAAAATGGACTTGATTGGAGTAGCATAGTGTGACCACGGAGTTTATGTATGATACCAAAGGTGTAACCAAGGATCTTGCATGGTTATAGTGTGACCAGATACTTGCATGTACATAGTGTGACCAAGGATCATGCATGGTAGCAATAGTGTGACCAAGGGTCTTGCCATGGTAGTAAAGTGTGTCCAGGAACTTGCAAGGTTGCACTATAGTGGGACCTGGAGTCTTGCATGGTAGCATAGAGTACCAAGGATCTTGCATGGTAGCATAGAAGTAACCAGTGCCGTGCATGGGTAACATAGTGTGACCAGGGGTCCTGCATGGTAGCATAGTGTAACCAGTGGCCGTGCAAGGTTGCAAAGTGTGGACCAGGGGTCCTGAATGGTAGCAATAGTTAACCAGTGGTCGTGCATGTACATAGTGTGACCAGGGTTCCTGCATGGTAGTATAGTGTGACCAGGGGTCCTTCCATGTAGCATAGCGTTTCCAGGGTCCTTAACAAGGAATGCATAAAGTGACCAGGAGTCTTGCATGGTAGCACAGTGGACCAGGAAATCCCTTGCATGGTAGTTAGTGTGACCAGGGGTCCTTGCACGGTAGCATAGTGTGTGGCCGGGTCTTCCACGTAGGCATAGTGTGACCAGGGGTCTCCCAACGGAGCCATAGTATGACCAGGGGTCCTGGCAGTAGTGACAGTGGACCAAGGCACAGCATGATAGAATACTTCAGACACTTCCTATGACGTCAACTTCCCCAGGACACGTAGCAATGGTTTTTAAGTGGAAAAATTCGATTCAGGAAGATATAGAAACACTGGTTTTTGGTAATAGAGTTGTGGAAGATTGGAACACACTCCCAAGTACAGTTATTTGAGGCTAAAACGTTTGTGTAGTTTTTATTTTTTAAAAAAAAGGTTAGATATAAATATCATGAGTGGGTGTGGGTGGGTGTGAGTTGGACCTGATTAGCTTGTGCTACTAGGTAGTTGTCGTGTTCCTTCCTTAAGTGAATCTGACCGCCCTACCTGGTTGGGGCATTGGCTTAACCGGTAGGATACTGGACCTGCCTCGCATGGCCAGTAGCGTCTGCAGTGTTCCTTCTTTCTTATGTTCCAGACACTTCTATCTGGTTCTCCTCCACCTCTGTTAAATATGAATAAGCCTTCCTACACACACATATGCACAATATCACGTGTGACCTACTTCCTGCCTCTCTCCTCAGCAGACAGAGGAAGTGAGGTGACAGATATTCATTTCACACTATAGCAGTAAAGTAAGTATCTGAGACACACTGCACAAATATATTGCGTTACTTGAATGATTGTTTCAACTTAATTGTCACCCACCTGATAACAGGAAACACACCATTCATTGACTTCACAGAGTTAAACATGAGCACTACATTACCACCATGACCTAACCACCACGACTACCGCCACGACCACCACCACGACGACCGCCACGACCACCACCACGACTATCATCACGTCTACCACCACGACCACCACCACGACTACCATCACGACCACCATCACGACCACCACCACGACCACCACCACGACTATCACCACGTCTACCACCACGACCACCACGACTACCATCCCGACCACCACCACGACTACCATCACGACCACCACCACGGCTACTATCACGATCACCACCACGACCACCACCAAGTCTACCACCACGACCACCACCACGACTGTAGATGAATGGTTCAGAGAACCGACAACTTGATATCAACTTGCCGGTTCTCTGAACCATTCATCAACAATCCTGTCAGACACAGCAATATCTTGGGATCTTAATACTTGGGAATTCTTCACTTGCCTAACCCTTGGGCACGACCTACTTCCACACTGGACATTAAAATTATTTACCCTTCTCAGTTTATGTTTCGTGCCAAAGAGAATGGGTTCAGTTTTCCCGAGGTGTAATAATAGTTTATTGTCTACTAACCATTTGCTGCAAGACTCCAGTTCCAGTGTTAATACATTAGCAATATCTTGTGGGTCTTTACCTGACACTAACACAACACTGTCATCTGCATACAGTAGGAGTTTGCACTTGACACTGATAGGTATGTCGTTAACATAACATAGGAATAATAAAGGACCCAGAATACTACCTTGGGGAACTCCACATGCTATCGGCAGGGGTTCTGATTCCCCTCCACCACTACCACAACGACCACCCCTACCACCACTACCACAACGACCACCACTACCACCACTACCACAACGACCACCACTACCACAACGACCACCACTACCACCACTACCACAACGACCACTACTGCCACCACTAACACAACGTCCACCACTACCACAACGACCACCACTACCACAACGACCACTACCACAACGACCACCACTACCACAACGACCACCACTACCACAACTACCACCACTATCACGACCACCAGAACCCTTGACAATAAAGAGATTTAACCAGCAATATTCACTCGCCTGTGTCCGAATCGTCACGTGACTAGAGTCCTGAGAGTACAAGTGAGAGAGGTGTCCACTCCGTCAGTACTCAAGACCTCACTCAGCCTCAGCACTCTCATCCAGGATTCCTGTTTCCTGATACATGGGTCCAAATGTATCACCAGACCATATAAAACATCCATTTTAGCACATTTTTCCGAGTTTTTCAATGATTCAAGTATGTTTAAAAAATATATGAAATATTCAGAATTATTACTGATTTTCATCGAATTTTTGTGGGATTTTTTAAAAATATGTAAAATATTTATAAATGTACTCAGTGTTGGTGGAAGCTAGATAATGATATTTCTTGAAGAAGTAGCCAAAAGACAGGAGGGGAAAGGGGAAGCCAGAGCCAGGCGAGGCTCGGGACGACGCCAGTCGCAACCTAATTCGCAGGCTTTTGTGGTCTAGAATTTCTGGTCTTGGCCGGATGGTCGACACTTCATCACATAAATCCGGGATCATCGTCCTTAAGACCTCCCGGTAATTGGCTCTCTGGACTATAACACCTGTTGAGATTGTTAATGGTATTGAAGGGGAGACCAGGCGCGGTGCTCCCCTCCCCCACCTCTCCCCTCTCCCTCCCACTCCCTCCCACTCCCTCCCACTCCCTCCCTCCACTCTGTTTACACTATAGATTAACCAGATTACTTGCATGCTTGTTGGAGTTCTGTCTTAGGAGGGGAGGAAGAGGTTATAATGGAGGGGAAGGAGTTATAATGGAGGGGAAGGGGTTATAATGCAGGGGGTTATCAGGAAGGGGAAGGGGTTATAATGCAGGGGGTTATCAGGAAGGGGAAGGGGTTATAATGCAGGGGGTTATCAGGAAGGGGAAGGGGTTATAATGCAGGGGGTTATCAGGAAGGGGAAGGGGTTATAATGCAGGGGGTTATCAGGAAGGGGAAGGGGTTATAATGCAGGGGGTTATCAGGAAGGGGAAGGGGTTATAATGCAGGGGGTTATCAGGAAGGGGAAGGGTTATAATGGAGGGGAAGGGGTTATAATGCAGGGGGTTATCAGGAAGGGGAAGGAGTTATAATGGAGGGAAGGGGTTATAATGCAGGGGGTTATCAGGAAGGGGAAGGGGTTATAATGGAGGGGAAGGGGTTATAATGCAGGGGGTTATCAGGAAGGGGAAGGGGTTATAATAGAGGGG
>NW_026469212.1:0-13930 GCF_026875155.1 Cherax quadricarinatus
TGTTTTTTTTGGGAGATGAAGCCACGTGGGCGAAACTTTTTCCTAAAAAAATTTCCCAATGCGATAAGTGTTCAATCTTCAACTTGTGGGTTTTTTTAAAAACCATTCATCACAAGTGTCAGCACTGCAGCATCATTGGATCTTGTTACAAAATATCTTCAACACTTGTTCAACCTTTGGACGAAACCTACTTCGACTAGTGGATGGTACCACTATGACCCGCCTCCGCCTGCTTCACCTCACCTCAATCTTCAACTTGTCGGTTTTTCAAACCATTCATCACAACTCGAGCATTATCGCCTTGCATGATGGCACAACAAGGGATCTGCAACATATTTTAAATTAAATTTATTCAGTTATTCGACATTTCAGTCAGCAGGTTTTTCATTTTTATTTTGTCCATCCCCATGAGCCCCGAGCAGAAAACGAGAGACTACTACCTTCAAGGTCAAATGCAGGGTCGTTTAACGAGCTGAGAATAAATCGGGTGGAAATATGTACCTTGCTACTCTAAATTTGGAGGAATTAAGTTTGTCACTGGCTAACCTTGATGATATTTTAGACATCTCAAATAACATACAGATGTTCACACTTAGTGTGAACATCTTGTAGGGCTATGCAAAAAATTCGCACAATCATTGCAAAGCTGCAGTTTTTTCAATTACATCAAAGGAATACAGCGTTTATTTAAACTGATTAATTTTAGAGGCTAAAAGGGTGTTATCCTAATCTCCTTTCAAATTTCCCCAGTCCTATTAAAGGTATACTACCTCCCTCGAGATGCCACTCACAACTGTCGATAACACCCAGGTACCTATTACTCTTAGAGGAACAGGGACAGCAGGTGTAAGGAAACACGTCTAAAGTTTCCACTTTTGCTGGGGATTGAGCCATGGATCCCACAGTATGTGAGCTGAGGGCGCTGTCAACTGACCCATGTGTGTCTAAGATTTCAAAATGAAAAAAAATATTATTGATGTCCTTTACAATGGAGACCACATCATATTGAATAGTGCTGGTAGTTGTAGTTGTAGTGGTGGTAGTAATAGTTGCTATTTCTTTGCAGTATCACCTGGTTCAGAACAAGGGGCTTGTCAAATGGAATCCACCATAGTTGAGTGTAAATGTATAATGATACAATGATGAGAGAAGCTACATAGCATTTACTTTTTAATTTTCGAAGCTCGCCAGATGATTAAACAGCTTCCTGTGACGCACACACATTGTTCCTCTTATCAGTTTAAGCTTCGTATTTATGCTGATTGACGTTGTCGGCAACTCATCATCAAACCATTTTGGCCAACTATTTAAATTTAAGATTGTGTTACTAACACGGATAAATTTAACTATTTGTATACACAATAACCAAGATTATCTCTAAAACAAAACTTGCGTCCACCCTAGCTTTCCCCAAAGGGCTGTAATTTGCTTGTTAGTTACTAACTTGCAAGCATACGTTATTCTGTAAAATGTGCATCATAATATACACCCATTATGTACTTTTTCCCAAAACCCAGCCAAACCTATCATAACCTAGACCAGTCGTAAAACTCTCTGTATGGTTAGGCTGTGTAACATTAGGTAAGATTATTAACAAATAATCAGCACTAGGATACAAATTTGCGAGTATGACAACGTTTGACAGAACCAACCTAAGTAGAAGACAAGAACAAAAATACAGAAATGGAGAAGAGGTTAGTAGAGGAGAGAAAGACCAGGTTAAGTAACATGTTTTCTAAAGTTTAGAGCATTTGACAATGTAATAAGAAAGGAGGGCATTTACAGAGAACCAGAACTCGGCTAAGATTCATGACTGGAATGTTATGTGATGCTTCAACAAGGCTAGAAAGGTAGACAGTTTTGGGAGAGGGCCATTATTAGTATAATCAAAGGGGAAGCGCTAAACCCGTAGGATTATACAGCGCCTGTGGGGGATGTGGAAGGTATTCAGGTTTAATTCAGGGATCTGGAGTACAGATCCAATTCCATAGATCAAGAGCCCCTCACCAGCATCATGGAACCTTATTTGAGGGGGGAGGGCAGAGGACCAGTAAACAGAAAGATAATGTCTAACATAACAGAAAACAGCATTGCTAGGAGCGGTAAGGTTAAAACTTCTCGAAAATAAATAGTAAGTTGGTGCCGACCAGATGTGAAAAATAACATACGTACAGTCCAGCACATTTATTATAGGAAAAATTTCATCACTCATGGTTGAACGCTTTATTTACATAAGTGACTTTCTAATACCTCTTGTTGAAGCATTCCTTATACATAACATTCCTAATATGAATCTTAGTCCGGCTTTCACTCTACAGTGCCAAGTGCACTAGTGACTTGAGCTGTCCTTCATCTCCTCCTTTCCTTACTTCTTCACCATTCGTATATTTTCATTGTTTTTCCCATCTTCTGCTTAGACTGGTTCCGTTCTATTCCGTTCCATTCTCACCACACTGGTGAGAATGGTAGAGCACTACGTACCTCGCTCCATGGTTCGTAGGTTCGAGTCTCCTTCGGCCAGAGATCAGTGTTTGTGTATATTTCGCCTGCTCTTGCGAATTCCTTGCATTGTTAAAATCTCTAGTTGGTGGATGCATGCAGGTGATGAGATGAAAAGTTGTAAGCCTTCTCCCTGAAAGCTGGCTGCCTTAGATCAACGTCTAGCGTGAGCTAGGCGCCAAGGTATTGTCCAGTGTGGTGAGAATGGTAAAGTACTGCGTACCTTGTTCCAAGGTCCGTAGGTTCGAGTCTCCTTCGTGCCGAATAGGCAGAACTTGCGATCTTGGATTAAAAAGCAACGCTCATCTTGCCATATAGGACAAGCGAAAATTTGTGTATGCAATAATCTCGCCAAAATCATTCTGAACGTAACGAAAAAAATATATTTCACTGTGAGCGTTTAGTATTAAATTACTCTAAACAAATCTAAAATATATTTAGTTGGATTAGGCTAAAATAAATTGTTCTTGTTATAATAAAGTTAGGTAAGTTTTCTAAGATTCTTTTGGAGCAAAATTATAAATTTTTACATTAACATTAATGAAAAAATATATCTTTAAACGTATAAGAGAAAATTTTAGAATGGACTTAATTTTAAATGAGTTCTTGCTAATTGACCAGTTCTACATATTCGGCACGATTTTTTATTTTATATATTATATATATATATATATATATATATATATAAAATATATATATAATATATATATATATATTTATATATATAATTACAAACCCAAAAAAGTAAGTTTGAAGCTTATCTAATAAGGGATTTTTTAGAAAGAAAAAAATTTTTTAAAACAGAAAATAGTTTTGCGAGAATGTTCCTAAAATAATCAAGTCTATCCTTGACACACAAAAAAAACTCCATATAAAAACTAGTTTTCGCAGTTTTTCTTTACGTTTATATTCAATTAAAAATTCTCTTCACTCATTTTCGATAAACTGTTTAAAAAATCAAGTGACAGCCACACAGTCCTAAATCAATAAAAAAATACTTCCCACCATAAACAATCTTTGGTTATTACATTGGTTTCTTATTATTATTCTTGTAATCAAGGAGGAAGCGCTAAACCCATAGGATTATACAGCGCCTGCGGGGGGATGGAAGATATTCAGGCTTAATTCAGGGAACTGGAGCACAGATCCAGTTCCCTAGATCAAGAGCCCCTCACCAGCATCAAGGAACCTTCCTTGAGGGGTATTACATTGGAATAAGGAATTAATAAATTTGGCAAATTGAAATCACAGCTCAATGTCAGCATCAAACATTGTTAATAAAACCCACCAACTGAGAAAGTTTGAAGACGATCAGAAAAGGCATTCGAGTAAATGATCAGATTCCAACGATTCCAAACTTTGTAGCAATTTCAGGAATATTTCAAATTTACATTTTCTAAAAATAAAGTTAAGGATTATCATCATTCATACAGAATGCTTTATTAGAATTTGCACTTAATAATAGTAAAGTTGTGGATTATCATCATTCATACAGAATGATTCATTATTTTTGGCCGATCAGAAGAATAATTTTAGTTATTAAATATAAATAAGCTTCACTTTATACTCAATAAAATTAGGAAATCGGGACTTTTGTTAGTGAAATAGAGAGGGAACTTTGCGTTCAGTAAACTACACGAGTGGTGAGAGTTTGAAGCCGATCAGAACGTACATTGAAGGTGGTCAGCTGCATCAGGCATTAAACACTGAAGACGTTCCCAAGAGGAAACTACTAATGATTTTTTTTACTTTATATTACACGCAATGCAACTGCAGATTAGTTATTTTAACAATGAATAACCCACATGGGGATGGAAATCTTTAGCTCTAGATCTTTCACACTCTCGGGCGTTGTCAGGAGCTATGCAATGTTGCAAGACAGCAACAGATAAGAGGGAAAATTCTCTGAAGCAAGACAGAAGGTTTCACTGATACCTTCTGTCTTGTCTCAGAGAATTCCTCCTCCTGTCATTATTTTCAAAACTAAGCGCTGTCCTCCTGTCTGTTGATGTCTTGCAACAATACATTGTTTGTGACAACGCACGAGTGTGTGAAACATCTTGAGCTAAAGACTTCCAACTCCATGTAACTTCTTCTGTATTGTGTTACATAAAAAATGATCAACTCTACTGCTACACACCTGAATTTCACTCAGTCGTCGGTGAATTAAGAGGCAACTTTTATGATTGTTTGAAGCTGTGTACCTGGAGTGTGTTTCTGGGGATACCGCCCCCACGGCACAGTCTGTGACCAGGCCTCGCCCGGTCTGTGACCAGGCCTCGAACTATGCCACAATGAAATGGTTTCAGCAGGTTAAGACAGTGACGACATGCACTTGCTTGTTGTTCCATTACACTACACAAGCCTCGAAAATTCAAGCAATACTGGATGAGGCTTCTCGCTTTTATGACGAAAACGACAAGTTAGAGTTAAAAAAAAAACTGAAAATCACTTAAAAATCCCCTCTGAGGATACCTAATAATAAGCACTGTAAGGTTATCTTGCGACATCCTACACACTGCAACACTATGTCTACAATTTGATTTTATCCACATATCAGTAACACGTTGTGTAATACATTTCACACTATATCACTAACACTTAACACGTAATATTACGCACTGTAGCACAGACATGCAGTCACTACCTCACCCAACACTAAACTGATCACAGTCGCTGACATGTAAGGTTGAGGCAGAGCGACTGAACCAGCTTTGTCTCTCAAAACCAATGGTCACCTGTCAAGTGTTCTGTTATATTTCTTTAACGCGGGTGTTAGTGGTCAAGAGATATATCTGGAACTTATTTGAAGATATTTATTAAAATTTCTTTCGTTTATTTATATTACGAATCTTAATCTAAATAACTATAGCTGGATATCAGAAATGCTTCACTGACCAAAGTACCATTCTCACGTCCGTCTCCACAAATGAGCCACATTCACCCGTGACATAAGATCAAGTGTTGTACCTAACTTCTGATAAATTGTTTAAGCTCTGGCCATATGTCTAAGGGTTGTATTTTTCCCAGAGTATATACATGTTGAGGCATTACTTTAATTCCTATTTTAGTGTTTGAATTATTTATGACTGTTAGTAGACAGCTTTCCAAGCAGCCTTTATAACCCTTGTGTAGCTGATGCCCGAAACAGTCCATTTTCTTAGTTTATATATATGCTAAGTGTATATTTCAAATATAATTTTATGAATTAAAGTTTTTTTTTTTTGTCGATAGGTTTTGAATCCCATTAACCAGCCAACTTAATACATGTTTAAGAAAGGAGAGACTGATCACCTCCTACGATGACTGACGGACAGATAACGTCAAAACTGCTTCACCTACTGTTTTTAGTCTTCTAATGAATTCGACCGTAGAAGACTTGTGCAGGGACGTAAAGTAACGGTATAAATAAAATTGTGTTATTATTTCCGTCAGTCACACACGTACACAGACACACACGCACACACACACACACACACACACACACACACACACACACACACACACACACACACCACACACACACACACATACAGATGAGTCAGAGAGATATTAGGAAGTATTTCTTCAGTCATAGAGTTGTCAGGCAGTGGAGTAGCCTAGAAAGTGATTTAGTGGAGGCAGGAACCATACATAGTTTTAAGACGAGGTATGATAAAGCTCATGGAGCAGGGAAAGAAAGGACCCAGTAGCAACCGGTGAAGAGGCGGGGCCAGGAGCTAAGACTCGACCCCTGCAGCCACAAATAAGTGAGTACAAATAGGTGAGTACACACACGCACCAGGATGATAACAGATGCAATCTGGATCTTGTATTCACCTTGAGTAGTTCAAACATCGAGGATATCATGTATGCAAGGCCCCTAGGAGCTAGTGCTCATGTGGTTCTGTGCTTTGACTACATAGTTGAGCTACAAGTGGAGGGAGTAGCAGGAATAGGATAGGAAAAACAAAAACTACAAAAGGGGGGACTACTCAGGCATGAGGAACTTCGTGAAAGACATTCGGTGGGAGAGAGAACTGACAGGAAAACCAGAACAAGAAATGATGGACTGTGTGACAACGAAATTCAAGGAGGCAGAGGAGAGGTTTGTTCGCAAGGGAAACAGAAATAATGGGAAGAACAGAACGAGTCCTTGATTCACCCAAAGGTGTAGGGAGGCAAAAACTAGATGTACTACAGAATGGAAATGGTACAGAAGACAAAGAACTCAGGAAAATAAAGAGATTAGCCTAAGGGTCAGAAAAGAATAGCACAAGATAAGAAGGGAGGCTCAGCGACAATATGAAAATGACATAGCTTCGAAAGTCAAGTCTGACCCGAAGCTGTTGTATAGCCACATCAGGAGGAAAACAACAGTCAAGGACCACGTAATCAGACTGAGGAAGGTTGATAAGGAGTTCACAAGAAACGACCGAGAGGTATGTGAGGAGCCCAACACGAGATTTAAAGAAGTATTTACAGTGGAAATCGGTAGGACTTCAGGAAATCAGAACAGAGAGGTACACCAACAAGTGCTGGATGAGGTACACATAACCAATGAGGAGGTGAAGAAGCTGCTATGTGAACTAGACACCTCAAAGACGGTGGGAATAGACAACATCTCTCCGTGGGTCCTAAGAGAGGGAGCAGAGATGCTGTGTGCCTCTAACAAAGATCCATTAATATCCATTAAAACTGGGCAAATATAGTGCTAATTTTTTAAAAAGGAGACATCCATGAGGCACTAAACTACAGACTTGTATCACTAACATGTATGGTATGCAAAATCACGGAGATGATCATTAGGAGGAGAGTGGTGGAGCACCTGGAAAGAAACAAGTGTATAATCGACAACCAGCACGGTTTCAGGGAAAAAAAATCCTGTGTTACAAACCTACTGGAGTTTTATGACAAGGTGACAGAAGTGAGACAAGACAGAGGGGTGGATTAGACTGCATTTTCTTGGACTGCAAGAAGGTCTTCGACACAGTTCCTCACAAGGGGTTACTGCAAAAGCTAGAGGATTAGGCTCACATAACAGGAAAGGTATTGCAAAATGGATCAGAGATTACCTGCCGACAGAGAGGCAACAAAGAGTAAGGTACGGAACGAGGTGTCAGCTGAGTGGGCGCGTGACAAGCGGAGTTCCACAGGGGTCAGTCCAAGTTCCTGTGCTGGTTTTTGGTATATGTAAAATGACAACGGAAGGGATAGACACAGAAGTGTCCTTGTTTGCAGATGATGTGAAGTTCAAGAGGTAGATTCAAATCGGTCGAGATCAGGCAGGACTACAAAGAGACTGGACAGGCTTACAAGCTTGGTCCAGCAACTGGCTCCTTGAATTTAACCTGCCAAATTACAAAAAGTCATGAAAGATTGGGGAAGGGCAAAGAGGACACATACAACAGTATAGTTAGGTGGCAAAGACTACAACTCACTCAACGGAGATAAAGTCTTAGCGGTGTGTAATAAACCACGAGCCATTCTCCTGATTGCGCACTTCAATAAGATATCTGTTGCAGCGCACGGGCGTCTGGCAAACCTAAAGATAGCGTTCCGATCCTCAGTAAGGAATCGCCTCAAGATTCTGATGCACCATCTACGTCAGGCCATATTGGAGAATGCAGCACCAGTTTGAGATTACACACCTGGTCAAACACGTCAAGAAATTAGAGGTAGGTGCAAAGGTTTGCAACAAGACTAGTCCCCAGAGCTAAGGGGATTGTCTACGAAGAAAGGACCTAAGGAAATCGGCCTGACGGGACACTGGGAGGACAGGAGGGTCAGGGGAGGACATGATTACGAATAATAAAAACACTGCGCGGATAGAAAGTGGACAAAGACGGGATGTTTCCAGAGATGGGACACAGAAACAAGAGGTCACAATTGGAAGTTGAAGACTCAGAGAATCAGAGGGATGTTAGGAAGTATTTCTTCAGTCATAAAGTAGTAAGGCAGTGTGAATAGCTAGAATGTGACGTAGTGGAGGCGGGAACCATACATAGTTTTACGACGAGGTTTGGATATAAAGCTCATGAGCAGGGAGAGAGAGGACCTGTAGCAATCAGTGAAGTGCGGGGCCCAGGAGAGAGGAGCTATGAATCGACCCCTGCAACCACATACAGGCGAGTACAAATAGGGAGTGTACACACGCACACACACACCACACACACACACTTACACACCACACACACAAAACACACACACACACACACACACACACACACACAAGGAAATGAAGAGGACACGAAGAGAGAGGTGGGTAGTTTTGCTTTTTTTCTTGGACTGAAAGGCCCTTCGACACAGTTCCTCACAAGAGATTAGTGCAAAAGTGAGGATCAGGCACAATAACGGAAGGGGCACTGCAAGGAACAAAATATCTGCAGGGGGCAACATGAGTCATGGTAGGGACGAGGTATCAAGGGGGGGGCCTGGACAAGCGGGGATCCAGAGGGTCAGTCTAAACCAGTGCAAATTTTTGGGTTTAGGGAAAATGACATGAGGGAAGAGAAGACTAAAAAGTGTCCCGTTGGCAGATATGTGAATTTTAATGAGGGAAATTAAATCGGATGGGATCGGGCAGACCAAAGAGACCGGACTGGCGGGAAACCTTTTCCAGAACTAGCCCCTCAATTTAACTGTCATGCACTGGGGGAAAGGGGCAAAGAAGCCGCGACAGAAATAGGCTAGGTGGCCAAACCCTGCAAACCTCACTAAAGGAAAAAGGACTTGGGGTGAGTATAATACCTAGCACATCGAGGCTCCAAAACCAGATAACTGCTGCAGCAATGGTCGCCTGGCGAACCTGAACCTCAGAAGGAATCGTTAAGACTCTGTACCCCGTGTACGTAGGCCCTTATGGAGTACGAACCAGTTTAAAAACCCACCCCCTGGCAATCACGCAAGAAATTAGAGAACGTGAAAAGGGTTTTTGCAACCGGAGTTCCAGAGCAAAGGGGAATGTCATCAAAGATTGAGGGAAATCGGCCTGACGACACTGGGGGACAGGAGGGTTGGGGGAGGCATATAACGACATACAAAACTGGTGGAATAGAAAAGGGGGGACAGAGCGGGAATGTTCCAGAGAGGGACAGAAAAAGGGGGTCACAATTGGAAGTTTATGACTTAATGATCAAAGATGAGTTTGGAAGTTTTTTCTTTAGTCATAGAGTTGTCAGGAAGTGGAATAGTTGGCAATGACATGTGAAGGGAGGGAAACAAATAGTTTTTAAGACGAGGTAGATAAAGGTATGAGCAGGAGACAGAGGGGCCCGTAGCATCAGTGGAGGGCGGGGCCCGGGCTATGTATCGACCCCGCAACAACAAGTAGGGGAGTACAAAAGGTGTGTACACACACACACCACACACAAACACACACACACACACACACACACTCCACCCATGCACCCTGACTAAGGGGTATGTGCTATGGGGAGAGCATAAGGAAACAAAGTAACGACACTGGAAGGGAAAACTGTACGGTTTATTAATAAAGGTAAAACCGAGAAGTTAAGTTTGAGACACTTGCAACATATGGGGCTCCCCTTTTTGAGGAAAAGTTTTTACCCCCAAAAAGGGTTCTCAGTCCAATACAAAACAGGGGTAACGAGAGGAGGATTTGAGGTAATAGTCCCTCAGCCTGGGACGATTGTTTATCGATCAATCTTGTAGAAAAATACACACGGGGGGTAGGAGTGGCTTAATACTTTTCAGGAGAGGCGAAGCAGGGGGAGGCGGGACATAGTGGTACCATCCACTAGTCAAGTGGGCTGCTACGGATAGCGCACCAGTTTGGAACCTACACTTGATGAAGCATGTCAAGAAATTAGAGAAAGTGCAAAGGTTTGTGACAAGGTTAGTTCTAGAGCTAAGAGGAATGTCCTATGAAGAAAGGTTAAGGGAAATCGGCCTGACGACACTGGAGGACAGGAGGGTTAGGGAAGACATGATAACAAATACAAAATACTGCGTGGAATAGACAAGGTGGACAGAGACAGAATGTTCCAGAGATGGGACACAGAAACAAGGGGTCGCAATTGGAAGTTGAAGACTCGGATGAGTCAAAGGGACGTTTACCTGGAGTTTACCTGGAGAGAGTTCCGGGGGTCAACGCCCCCGCGGCCCGGTCTGTGACCAGGCCTCCTGGTGGATCAGAGCCTGATCAACCAGGCTGTTGCTGCGGGTTTTGCACGCAAACCAACGTACGAGCCACAGCCCGGCTGATCAGGAACTGACTTTAGGTGCTTGTCCAGTGCCAGCTTGAAGACTGCCAGGGGTCTGTTGGTAATCCCCCTTAGTGTGCTGGGAGGCAGTTGAACAGTCTCGGGCCCCGACACTTATTGTATGGGGGTCTCTTAACGTGCTAGTGACACCCCGCTTTTTCATTGGGGGGATGATGCATCGTCTGCCAAGTTTTTAAAGCTTTCGTATGAGTGATTTTCGTGTGCAAGTTCGGTACTAGTCCCCTAGGATTTTCCAGGTGTATATAATCATGTATCTCTCCCTCCTGCGTTCCAGGGAATACGGGTTTAGGAACCTCAAGCGCTCCCAGTAATTGAGGTGTTTTAAACTCCGTTATGCGCGCCGTGAAAGTTCTCTGTACATTTTCTAGGTCGGCAATTTCACCTGCCCTTGAAAGGTGCTGTTAGTGTGCAGCATATTCCAGCCTAGATAGAACAAGTGACCTGAAGAGTGTCAATCATGGGCTCGGCCTCCCTAGTTTTTGAAGGTTCTCATTATCCATCCTGTCATTTTTCTAGCAGATGCGATTGATACAATGTTATGGTTTCCCTTTAAGGTGAGATCCTCCGACATGATCACTCCAGGTCTTTGACGTTGGGGTATCGCTCTATTTTGTGGCCAGAATTTGTTTTGTACTCTGATGAAGATTTAATTTCCTCAGTTTTTCTATATCTGAGTAATTGAAATTTCTCATCGTTGAACTTCATATTTTTTTTCTGCAGCCCACTGAAAGATTTGGTTTATGTCCGCCTGGAGCCTTGCAGTGTCTGCAATGGAAGACACTGTCATGCAGATTCGGGTGTCATCTGCAAAGGAAGACACGGTGCTGTGGCTGCATCCTTGTCTATGTCGGATATAAGGATGAGGAACAAGATGGGAGCGAGTACTGTGCCTTGTGGAACAGAGCTTTTCACCGTAGCTGCCTCGGACTTTACTCTGTTGACGACTACTCTCTGTGCTCTGTTAGGAAGTATTTATTCAGTCATAGAGTAGTCAGGAAGTGAGATAGTGGAGGCAGGAACCATACATAGGTTTAAGACGAGGTATGATAAAGCTCATGGAGCAGGAAGAGAGGGGACCGAGTAGCGTTCAGTGATGATTCAGGGCCAGGAGCTGAGTATCGACTCCTGCAACCACAATTAGGTGGGCACAATTAGGTGAGCACACGTCGGGGACAGTTGGTCGCAGTGATGCAATTCTATAAAAAGGTGAAAAGAATTCGAAACAAAGATAAAAAGACACCCGAATCTGCATGACAGTGTCTTCCATTGCAGACACTTCAAGGCTCCAGGCGGACATCAACCAAATCTTTCAGTGGGCTGCACAAAAACAATATGAAGTTCAACGATGAGAAATTCAATTACTCCGATATGGTAAACATGGACAGAATTGACACAGACACAAATTCTGCTCTTGACTCTTGCCTCGGCAGGTCATAGCAGCTCTCCTTACTTACTCAGTCTCCGTACGATCCCCTTTGGGGAGGGGAACCTTTACCAGAGTTGTCTTCACCTTGACTTGCACGATGAGCTACGCAAATCGTGTAAAGATCAAGCCAAACAGTGGTACCGTTGATGATTCAACGAAGCTTGCTCTTGCAACTGTTGTGCAGAGAGCATTGCATGTTAAAACCAACGCTATTCTGTCACTCAAAGAAGCACTCATTGTTGTATGTCACGATGATGCTGAAGCAGAGAAGTTACTCACCACAGAAGCCACCACTACTCTTACTGCTCAAGGGTTTACTGTTACATCTTCTCCTGCCCTCAGGGCAAGGAAATCAGTATTCCTGAAAAAAACTGGATAAGATTCTGACTTCTCAACCAATTGCTGAACTCAAGTCATCTATTGAAACTCAGAATACTTGGGCTACTGTTGACAGTATTACCAAAATTCCGAATGCATCGTCTATGCTCAAGGTCACCTTTACCGACGTGAACATGGCTGCCACTGCTCTGAACGAAGGTCTTGCTGTTTACTACTACTACATCAGTCCCACCTACATAGAAGCTGAGAGATACCACTACATCCAACATTGCTGGAACTGTTATTTTTATCTTCACACCACCAAAGCATGTCCAGCAAAAGACAAGAAGTTCTGCACTACATGTGGTAGTGAGGGACACACCTTCAGTTCCTGTACCGCTGCTGCTCCAACACAACTAGCGTGCTTAAACTGCAAAAGTAATGATCACCATACATTAGCAGCAAAATGTCATACAAGAAAGGATATTATGAAGAAAACACAAGATGCAGCAAAGAAAAAACCTACTAACAACACACCAACGTATGCTGCAATTGCAAAGTTGCAAGCAGACACTACAAAATTACTTCAAGCATCTACTCAGCCCGCCTCCACCACCACCACCATCACTCCTCCAACATGTGACGTAACGAAGATCCACTATTGTCTACTATACCCTCACATGCAGAAAATGGCTGTACCTGGATCCTTTAACTCTACCATCAACGAGTTATTTGCATTAAATAACATGCCATCATATACATTTCCAGCATCTCCACCTTCTGAAGAAATTCTCATATTCACAAAGGACTTAATCACCACCTCTGCAGAAGCTCCATCACCACCACCAACTAGTGACGTCACTCCAACAACGTCCAATGAGAAGCCTCCACCGCCACTACACCTCTCTGAATCCAACCAATCAGAAGCCTTGCCACCAGAAACATCTTCCTATTCGTCTATTGAAGATGACAACGAATCTTCAATTCCACCTTCAACACCACTCAACACCCTACCTCCGCCATCAACACCACCTTCCTCAACTCCACCACCGCCTTCTCGACCTCACTCACGTCGATTACCTGGAACACTATGGGTTAAACACAAAGGACTCATGTTCTTCACCACGACACAATAACCCAGCCCAATGACTCGCCTAGAACTCATACAACATCTCCAAGACAACACTGCAACGTACACCACCGACGAAAAGCCATTCCCTACCGCCAACCAGATAATCCACCAACTCCAAACCAACAAACGCTTCTACAGCTCTTCCATATGTGTGACACAATTCTCTAGAACAAAATTCAAAGCATTGACAACCGGATCAAGAGAATAACTAACTCATCCTGCTTGCTGCCTACTGACAGTCTCAGCTCCTGCCGCTGCCTTCGCCATCCCTCCTAGAGAGCCAAATAACGAATCATTCAAGCCCTCCACTAGCCTCCCTACTTCGGGACC
>NW_026469213.1:0-12423 GCF_026875155.1 Cherax quadricarinatus
AACCCAAAAAAAAGTGCTAAAATTTTTTTTTAATACTATTTGATTTTTTAAGATAATTTTGAATGCCTTCTTAAAGAACCATATTTTTTAGCTAAAATTAAAAGCTTTTGCATTTTTTAATTAAAATTATTGTGCAATTAAATCTTATGCTAAAGAAAGCAAAATTATGAGTTTTTTTGAAGTACTTTGAAAAATACTTTTTTTAACTAAAAAAAATTTAATTTTTCATAAAATGCTTAAAAAACCGTAATCGAAAAAAATACCAAAAAATCTGATTTCGATGTTTTTTAAAACATTAACATTTATTTTGACATTTAAAAAAATTTCCCAAAAAAACAATATTGATTTTAATATTTCATTTATATTTTTAAAATATTAAACATTGAAAAACCAGAAAAAGTGCTAAAACAAATTTTTTGTGCATATTCTATATTTAAGGTTTTGAATGTTTTCTAAAATTCTTTTAGCAAAAATTCACTTTAAAAAACAAATTCGCAGCAACTGAATTTTGCAAAAAACTAAGAAAAATTTATGAATTTTTTGGTGTTTTGTAAAACTTTTTTTAAATAAAAAAATTTGAAGTTTTTCTTAAAAGTTTCGAAAACAAGTGAATCATCAAAATAGGAAAAAAAAATATGATTGCGATGATTTTTCAACAAAAACTTTTATTTTGGCATTTTGAAAAACCCCAAAAAAATCGAAAAAAAGTCAATATTGATTTTGAATATTTCATGTGTTTTGTAAAAAGAATTAAACTTAAAATAAAAAAAAAACATTGCTACAATATTTTTTTATTGCATATTTCGCGTTTTGGAGCGTTTTGAAAGGGTTTATTAAAAAACCTCTTTTTTTTGGTAAAATTCGAAGATTTTCACACTTTTAAACCAAATTTATGCTGCCGTTAAATTTTAAGGCAAATTTTAAGCAAAATTATGCTATTTTTGTGAAGTCTTTGAATTTATTTTATTTGAATCAAAAAAAATTTCATTAAAAGCTCATAAAGCCTGGAATCTTGGAAACAAACCCAAAAATTTTGAAATTTCGATGATTTTTTAAAATTAACATAATTTTGCATATTTTTAAAGAAATCCCCAAAA
This sequence comes from Cherax quadricarinatus, assembly GCF_026875155.1. NCBI lineage: Eukaryota > Metazoa > Arthropoda > Malacostraca > Decapoda > Parastacidae > Cherax > Cherax quadricarinatus. The sequence continues at coordinate 1,098 of NW_026469213.1, forward strand.
AAAACCCAAAAAATCAATATGAAATTTTCATATTTCATGTATATTTTTTTTTAAAAATTTTAAAAATTAAAAAGCTCAGAAAAATGCTAAAATTTTATTTTTTGCATATTTTTAAGATTGAGCGTTTTGAATGCTTTTTTGATGAACGACATTTTTTAGCTAAATTTCAAAATTTTTCCCACTTTAAAAACAGATTACCATGCAATTGATTTTTATGGAAAAAATAAGAAAAATTGGTTTTTTTTTTTGTAAAAAACTTTTTAAATACACATTTTAACTAAAAAAAATCTGAAGTATTTATATAAATGCTTGAAAAAGCCTTGAACCGTCAAAATAAGAAAAAATATGATTTTAGATGGTTTTTCACATTTTTTCAAAAATCTCAATAAAAATCGATAAGCATCAACATTTAATTTTAAATATTTCATGTTTTTTTTAGAAATCACTTGAAACATTAAAAAATCTCAAAAATATGCTAAAACGATATTTTTTGCATATTTCGACGATTTAGAATGTTTTGAATGCTTTTTTGACGAACTACATTTTTTAGCTAAAATTCATAGATTTTCTCTCCTCCAAATCAGAATTACTGTTGCAATTGATTTTTTTGCTAAAAGCAAGCAAAATTGTGCTATTTTTTGAAGTACTATGTATGTATATAGTTTAACTAAAAAATTTAAGTTTTTCAAGAAATTCTTGAAAAAGCCTTGAATCGTCGAAAAGAGCCGAAAAATATGATTTTAGATGATTTTCCAGCATTAACATATATTTCGCACAATTTTAAAAAATCCTAATCAAAATCGATGAAAATCAATATAAATTTTGAATATATCATATATAATTTTAAAACTTACGTGAAATATCAGAAAGCTCCGAAAAAGTGCTAAAATTTCATTTTTATACATATTTCGACGATTTAGAGCGTTTTGAATACTTTTTAGATGAAACACATTTTTTAGCAAAAATTCACAGATTTTCCACTCTTCCAAATCAGAATTACTGCTGCTATTGAATTTCATGCTAAAAGCAAGTGAAATTATGCTATTTTTGTGAAGTACTTTGTAAGTATATGTTTTCACTAAAAAATTGAAGTTGTTAAAGAATTTCTTTAAAATGCCTTCAATCATTGAAATAAGCCGAAAAATGTGATTTCAAACAGATCTTCTGCTGCAACTAAATTTTCTGCAAAAAGAAATCTAAATTGTCAGATTTTCTTGAAGTTATTGATGTTTTTTTAAATAATCTTTGAAAAAGCCTTCATTCGTCGAAATATGCGAAAGAAATATGATTTTTGTTGATTTCTCAACATTTATGCATATATAACACATTTTTCAAAAAATCCCAATAAAAATCGATAAAAATCAGCATTGATTTTGAATATTTCATATATATATATAAAAAATACTTGAAATATTGAAAAACTCAAAAAAGAAAAGTGCTAAAATTATATTTTATTGCATATTTCGACGATTTAGAGCGTTTTGATGCTTTTTTTGTGAAACCACAATTTTTAGCTAAACATTCAATACCTTTTAGCACTTTTAAATCAGAATTACTGCTGAAATTGAGTTTTATGCTAAAAGTATGCAAAATTATGCTATTTTAGAGAAGTCCTTTTAAGTATATTTTTTAACTAAAAATAAAAGTTTTTCAAGAAATTCTTCAAAAAGTTTTGAACCGTCGAAATAAGCCAAAAAATATGATTTTCGATTATTTTCCAACATAAACACATTTTGCACATTTTTATTTAAAAAATCCCATTAGAAATAGATAAAAATCAATATTAATTATTAACATTTCGTTTATTTTTAAATATAAGTGAAACATTAAAAAACTAACAATAATGTGCTAAAATGATATTTTAATGCATATTTCGACGATTTAGACCTTTTTCAGAGCTTTTTCTGTAAACCACATTTTTTAGCTAACATTCATGGAATTCCTCAATTTTAAACAGAATTTCTGCTGCTACTAAATTTTATGCAAAAAGTAAGCAAAATTATGAGATTTTTTAAAGTACTTTCTAAACGCTCCTTTTAACTTAAAAAACTGAAGTTTTTCATGAAATGCTTCAAAAAGCCGTGAATCTTAAAAATAACATATATGTTGAACAATTTTCAAAAATCCCAATAAAATTTGATAAAAATCAATATAAATTTTGAATATTTCATAAATATTTTTTAAAATTACTTGAAATATTAAACAACTCCGAAAAAGTGCTAAAAATTTATTTCGACTTTTTAGAGCGTTTTGAATGCCTTTTTGAAGAACCATATTTTTTAGCTAAAATTGAAAGCTTTACGCATTTTTTAATTACAATTACTGCTGCAATTGAATTTTATGGTGAAAGAAAGCAAAATTATGAGATTTTTTTAAGTATTTTGTAAATACTTATTTTAACTCAAAAAAATTAAGTTTTTCGTGAAATGCTTCAAAAAGCCGTGAATCGTAAAAATATGCCAAAAAATGTGATTTTTCGATGATTTTTCAACACATTTTTAAAAAATGCCAATAAAAATCAACATTGATTTTGAATATTTCATATATATTTTTAAAAATACTTGAAACATTGAAAAACTCAGAAAAATGTGCTAAAACGATATTTTGATGCATATTTCTATGATTTAGAGCGTTTTGAACTCTTTTTTGATGAACATTCATTTAGCTAAAATTCACTTTTAAATCAGAATTACTGCAGCAACTGAATTTGATGCTAAAACTAAGCAAAATTATGAGATTTTTTGAGTGTTTTGTAAATACTTGAAACATTAAAAAGCTCAGAAAAATATGCTAAAATTATATTTTATTGCATATTTCGACGATTTAGAGCGTTTTGAATGCTTTTTTGATGAACGACATTTTTTAGCAAAATTTCAAAGTTTTTCCCACTTTTAAATCAGAGTTACTGATGCAATTGATTTTTATGGTAAAAGTAAGAAAAATTGTGTTTTTTTTGTAAAATACTTTGTAAATACACATTTTAACTAAAAAAAATCTGAAGTTTTTATATAAATGCTTGAAAAGCCTTGAACCGTCATAATATGAAAATAATATCAGTTTAGATGGTTTTTCACATTTTTTTAAAAATCTCAATAAAAATCGATAAGCATCAACATTAATTTTAAATATTTCATATATTTTTTTTAGAAAATCACTTGAAACATTAAAAAATCTAAAAAATATGCTAAAACGATATTTTTAGTATATTTCGACGATTTAGAGCGTTTTGAATGCTTCTTTGATGAACTACACTTTTTAGCTAAAATTCATAGATTTTCTCTCCTCCAAATCAGAATTACTGTTGCAATTGAATTTTTTGCTAAAAGCAAGCGAAATTGTGCTGTTTTTTGAAGTACTATGTATGTATATATTTTAACTGAAAAATTTAAGTTTTTCAAGAAATTCTTGAAAAAGCCTTGAATCGTCGAAAAGAGCCGAAAAATATGATTTTAGATGATTTTCCAGCATTAACAAATATTTTGCAAAATTTTAAAAAATCCCAATCAAAATCGAAAAAAATCAATGTAAATTTTGAATGTATCATATATATTTTTTAAACTTACGTGAAATATCAGAAAGCTCCGAAAAAGTGCTAAAATTTCATTTTTATACATATTTCGACGATTTAGAGCGTTTTGAATGCTTTTTAGACGAAGCACATTTTTTAGCAAAAATTCACAGATTTTCCACTCTTCCAAATCAGAATTACTGCTCCTATTGAATTTTATGCTAAAAGCAAGCGAAATTATGCTATTTTTGTGAAGTACTTTGTAAGTATATGTTTTCACTAAAAAGTTGAAGTTATTCAAGAAATTCTTCAAAATGCCTTCAATCGTTGAAATAAGCCGAAAAATGTGATTTTCGATGATTTTCCAACGTTAACATATATTTTGCACATTTTAAAAATATCCCAATAGAAATCGATGAAAATCAGTATAAATTTTGAATATTTCATAATTTGTTTTAAAAATACTTGAAACATTAAAAAACTTCGAAAAATGCTAAAATTATATTGAAATGCATATTTCGACGATTTAGAGCGTTTTCAATGTTTTTTTCACGAACCATATTTTTTAGCAAAAATTCAAAACTAAATGCACTTTTAAATTTGAATTACTGCTGAAGTTGAATTTCACAATAAAAGAAAGCTAAATTATGAGATATTTTGAAGTGTTTTGTAAACACTTATTTTAACTCAGAAAACTGAAGTTCTTCACGAAATGCTTCAAAAAGCCGTGAATCATCAAAATATGCAAAAAAATATGATTTTCGATGATTTTCAATATTAAATTATTTATGCACATTTTCTAAAAATTTCAATAAAAATCGATGAAAATGAATATTAGTACTGAATATTTCATATATTTAAAAAAAAATTCTTGAAACATCTAAAAACACAGAAAAAAGGGCAAAAATGTTATTTTATTGCATATTTCGACGATTTAGTGTGTTTTTTATGCTTTTTTGACACACAACATTTTTTAATTAAAATACATAGAATTTCGAAATTTCAAACAGATCTTCTGCTGCAACTAAATTTTCTGCAAAAAGAAATCCAAATTGTCAGATTTTCTTGAAGTTATTGATTTTTTTTAAATAATCTTAGAAAAAGCCTTCATTCGTCGAAATATGCGAAAGAAATATGATTTTTGTTGATTTCTCAACATTTATGCATATATAACACATTTTTCAAAAAATCCCAATAAAAATCGATAAAAATCAGCATTGATTTTGAATATTTCATATATTAAAAAAAAAAATACTTGAAATATTGAAAAACTCAAAAAAGAAAAGTGCTAAAATTACATTCTATTGCATATTTCGACGATTTAGAGTGTTTTGAATGCTTTTTTGATGAACCACAATTTTTAGCTAAAATTCATACCTTTTAGCACTTTTAAATCAGAATTACTGCTGCAATTGACTTTTATGCTAAAAGTATGCAAAATTAGGCTATTTTAGTGAAGTGCTTTGTAAGTATATATTTTAACTAAAAATTTAGGTTTTTCAAGAAATTCTTCAAAAGTTTTGAATCGTCGAAATAAGCCGAAAAATATGATTATCGATTATTTTCCAACATAAACATATTTTGCACATTTTTATTTAAAAAATCCCATTAGAAATAGATAAAAATCAATATAAATTATTAATATTTCGTTTATTTTTAAATATACGTGAAACATTAAAAAACTCACAATAATGTGCTAAAATGATATTTTAATGCATATTTCGACGATTTAGACCTTTTTCAGAGCTTTTCCGGTAAACCACATTTTTTAGCTAAAATTCATGGAATTCCTCAATTTTAATCAGAATTTCTGCTGCTACTAAATTTTATGCGAAAAGTAAGCAAAATTATGAGATTTTTTAAAGTACTTTGTAAACATTCATTTTGACTTAAAAAACTGAAGTTTTTCATGAAATGCTTGAAAAAGCCGTGAATCTTAAAAATAACATATATTTTGAACAATTTTCAAAAATCCCAATAAAATTCGATAAAAATCAATATAAATTTTGAATATTTCATGAATATTTTTTAAAATTACTTGAAATATTAAACAACTCCAAAAAAGTGCTAAAATTTTATTTTAATACATATTTCGACTTTTTAGATCATTTTGAATGCCTTCTTGAAGAACCATATTTTTTAGCTAAAATTGAAAGCTTTATGCATTTTTTAATTACAATTATTGCTGCAATTGAATCTTATGCTAAAAGAAAGCAAAATTATGAGATTTTTTGAAGTACTTTGTAAATACTTATTTTAACTCAAAAAAATTAAGTTTTTCATGAAATGCTTCAAAAAGCCGTGAATCGTAAAAATATGCCAAAAAAATCTGATTTTCGATGATTTTTCAACATTAACATTTATTTTGCACATTTATAAAAAATCCCAATAAAAATCAATATTGATTTTGAATATTTCATATATATTTTTAAAAATACTTGAAACATTGAAAAACTCAGAAAAATGTGCTAAAACGATATTTTGATGCATATTTCTATGATTTAGAGCGTTTTGAACTGTTTTCTGACGAACATTCATTTAGCTAAAATTCACTTTTAAATCAGAATTACTGCAGCAACTGAATTTTGTGCTAAAACTAAGCAAAATTATGAGATTTTTTGAGTGTTTTGTAAATACTTATTTTAAATAAAAAAATTGAAGTTTTTCATGAAATGTTTCGAAAACATGTGAATCATCAAAATATGAAAAAAAAAATATGATTGACGATGATTTTTCAACATTAACATTTATTTTGCGCATTTTTGAAAAATCCCAATTAAAATCAATAAAAGTCAATATTGATTTTGAATATTTCATGTGTTTTGTAAAAAAGAATTTAAACATTAAAATATTAAAAAAACATGTGCTACAATGATGTTTTATTGCATATTTCGACGATTTGGAGCGTTTTGAAAGGTTATCTGACAAACCTCATTTTTTAGGTAAAATTCGAAGATTTTCACACTTTTAAACCAGAATTACTGCTGCCGTTGAATTTAAGGCAAATTTTAAGCAAAATTATGCTATTTTTGTGAAGCTCTTTGTAATTACTTATTTGAACTCAAAAAAAATTCATTAAATGCTCTATAAAGCCTGGAATCTTGGAAACAACCGAAAATTATGATATTTCGATGATTTTTCAAAATTAACATACATTTTGCATATTTTTAAAGAAATCCCAATAAAAATCGAAAAAATCAATATGAAGTTTGCATATTTCATGTATATTTTTTTTAAATACTTGAAACATTAAAAAGCTCTGAAAAATATGCTAAAATTATATTTTATTGCATATTTCGACGATTTAGAGCGTTTTGAATGCTTTTTTTGAATGAACGACATTTTCCAACTAAATTTCAAAGTTTTTCCCACTTTTAAATCAGAGTTATCAATGCAATTGATTTTTATGGAAAAAGTAAGAAAAATTGTTTTTTTTTTTTGTAAAATACTTTCTAAATACACATTTTAACTAAAAAAAATCTGAAGTATTTATATAAATGCTTGAAAAAGCCTTGAACCGTCAAAATATGAAAATAATATGATTTTAGATGGTTTTTCACATTTTTTCAAAAATCTCAATAAAAATCGATAAGCATCAACATTAATTTTAAATATTTCATATATTTTTTTTAGAAAATCACTTGAAACATTAAAAAATCTCAAAAATATGCTAAAACGATATTTTTTGCATATTTCGACGATTTAAAATGTTTTGAATGCTTTTTTGACGAACTACATTTTTTAGCTAAAATTCATAGATTTTCTCCTCCTCCAAATCAGAATTACTGTTGCAATTGATTTTTTTGCTAAAAGCAAGCGAAATTGTGCTATTTTTTGAAGTACTATGTATGTATATATTTTAACTAAAAAATTTAAGTTTTTCAAGAAATTCTTGAAAAAGCCTTAAATCGTCGAAAAGAGCCGAAAAATATGATTTTAGATGATTTTCCAGCATTAACATATATTTCGCACAATTTTAAAAAATCCTAATCAAAATCCATGAAAATCAATATAAATTTTGAATATATCATATATAATTTTAAAACTTACGTGAAATATCAGAAAGCTCCGAAAAAGTGCTAAAATTTCATTTTTATACATATTTTGACGATTTAGAGCGTTTTGAATACTTTTTAGATGAAACACATTTTTTAGCAAAAATTCACAGATTTTCCACGCTTCCAAATCAGAATTACTGCCGCTATTGAATTTCATGCTAAAAGCAAGTGAAATTATGCTATTTTTGTGAAGTACTTTGTAAGTATATGTTTTCACTAAAAAATTGAAGTTGTTAAAGAATTTCTTTAAAATGCCTTCAATCATTGAAATAAGCCGAAAAATGTGATTTTCGATGATTTTCTAACATTACCATATATTTTGCACATTTTAAAAATATCCCAATAGAAATCGATGAAAATCAGTATAAATTTTGAATATTTCAAAAAATTTTTTAAAAATACTTGAAACATTAAAAAACTACGAAAAATGCTAAAATTATATTGAAATGCATATTTCGACGATTTAGAGCGTTTTCAATGTTTTTTCACGATCCATATTTTTTAGCAAAATTCAAAACTAAATGCACTTTTAAATTTGAATTACTACTGAAGTTGAATTTCACGATAAAAGTAAGCAAAATTATGAGATTTTTTGAAGTGTTTTGTAAACACTTATTTTAACTCAGAAAACTGAAGTTCTTCACGAAATGCTTCAAAAAGCCGAGAATCGTCAAAATATGCAAAAAAATATGATTTTCGATGATTTTCAATATTAAATTACTTATGCACATTTTCTAAAAATTTCATTAAAAATCGATGAAAATGAATATTAGTTTTGAATATTTCATATATTTAAAAAAAAATTCTTGAAATATCTAAAAACACAGAAAAGAGATCCAAAATTTTATTTTATTGCGTATTTCGACGAGTTTGTGTGTTTTTTTATGCTTTTTTGACACACAACATTTTTTAATTAAAATACATAGAATTTCGAAATTTCAAACAGATCTTCTGCTGCAACTAAATTTTCTGCAAAAAGAAATCTAAATTGTCAGATTTTCTTGAAGTTATTGATGTTTTTTTAAATAATCTTTGAAAAAGCCTTCATTCGTCGAAATATGCGAAAGAAATATGATTTTTGTTGATTTCTCAACATTTATGCATATATAACACATTTTTCAAAAAATCCCAATAAAAATCGATAAAAATCAGCATTGATTTTGAATATTTCATATATTAAAAAAAAAAATACTTGAAATATTGAAAAACTCAAAAAAGAAAAGTGCTAAAATTATATTTTATTGCATATTTCGACGATTTAGAGCGTTTTGAATGCTTTTTTGGTGAACCACAATTTTTAGCTAACATTCATACCTTTTAGCACTTTTAAATCAGAATTACTGCTGAAATTGAGTTTTATGCTAAAAGTATGCAAAATTATGCTATTTTAGTGAAGTCCTTTTAAGTATATTTTTTAACTAAAAATATAAGTTTTTCAAGAAATTCTTCAAAAAGTTTTGAACCGTCGAAATAAGCCAAAAAATATGATTTTCGATTATTTTCCAACATAAACACATTTTGCACATTTTTATTTAAAAAATCCCATTAGAAATAGATAAAAATCAATATTAATTATTAACATTTCGTTTATTTTTAAATATAAGTGAAACATTAAAAAACTAACAATAATGTGCTAAAATGATATTTTAATGCATATTTCGACGATTTAGACCTTTTTCAGAGCTTTTCCGGTAAACCACATTTTTTAGCTAATATTCATGGAATTCCTCAATTTTAAACAGAATTTCTGCGGCTACTAAATTTTATGCAAAAAGTAAGCAAAATTATGAGATTTTTTAAAGTACTTTCTAAACGCTCCTTTTAACTAAAAAACTGAAGTTTTTCATGAAATGCTTCAAAATGCCGTGAATCTTAAAAAAAAACATATATGTTGAAAATTTTCAAAAATCCCCAAAAAAATTCGATAAAAATCAATAAAAATTTTGAATATTTCATAAATATTTTTTAAAAATACTTGAAATATTAAACAACTCCGAAAAAGTGCTAAAATTTTATTTTAATACATATTTCGACTTTTTAGAGCGTTTTGAATGCCTTTTTGAAGAACCATATTTTTTAGCTAAAATTGAAAGCTTTACGCATTTTTTAATTACAATTACTGCTGCAATTGAATTTTATGGTGAAAGAAAGCAAAATTATGAGATTTTTTTAAGTATTTTGTAAATACTTATTTTAACTCAAAAAAATTAAGTTTTTCGTGAAATGCTTCAAAAAGCCGTGAATCGTAAAAATATGCCAAAAAATGTGATTTTTCGATGATTTTTCAACACATTTTTAAAAAATGCCAATAAAAATCAACATTGATTTTGAATATTTCATATATATTTTTAAAAATACTTGAAACATTGAAAAAAATCAGAAAAATGTGCTAAAACGATATTTTGATGCATATTTATATGAAATTTTGAGCGTTTGAACTCTTTTTTGATGAACATTCATTAGCTAAAATTCACTTTTAAATCAGAATTACTGCAGCAACTGAATTTGATGCTAAAACTAAGCAAAATTATGAGATTTTTTGAGTGTTTTGTAAATACTTGAAACATTAAAAAGCTCAGAAAAATATGCTAAAATTATATTTTATTGCATATTTCGACGATTTAGAGCGTTTTTTAATGCTTTTTTGATGAAAAGACATTTTTTAGCAAAATTTCAGTTTTCCCCCCTTTTTAAAACAGAGTTACTGATGCAATTGATTTTTATGGTAAAAGTAAGAAAAATTGTGTTTTTTTGTAAAATACTTTGTAAATACACATTTTAACTAAAAAAAATCTGAAGTTTTTATATAAATGCTTGAAAAGCCTTGAACCCCATAATATGAAAATAATATCAGTTTAGATGGTTTTTCACATTTTTTTAAAAATCTCAATAAAAATCGATAAGCATCAACATTAATTTTAAATATTTCATATATTTTTTTTAGAAAATCACTTGAAACATTAAAAAATCTAAATAAAAATGCTAAAACCCATATTTTTTAGCATATTTCGACGATTTAGAGCGTTTTTTAATGCTTCTTTGATGAACTACACTTTTTAGCTAAAATTCATAGATTTTCTCTCCTCCAAATCAGAATTACTGTTGCAATTGAATTTTTTGCTAAAAGCAAGCGAATTTTTGCTGTTTTTTGAAGTACTATGTATGTATATATTTTTAAATGAAAAATTTAAGTTTTTCAAGAAATTCTTGAAAAAGCCTTGAATCGTCGAAAAGAGCCGAAAAATATGATTTTTGATGATTTCCAGCATTAACAAATATTTGCAAAATTTTAAAAAATCCCATCAAAATCGATAAAAATAAAAGTAAATTTTTGAATGCATCATATATATTTTTTAAACTTCGTGAAATATCAGAAAGCTCCCAAAAAGTGCTAAAATTTCATTTTTTTACATATTTCGACGATTTAGAGCGTTTTGAATGCTTTTTAGACAAGCACATTTTTTAGCAAAAATTCACAGATTTTCCACTCTTCCAAATCAGAATTACTGCTCCTATTGAATTTTATGCTAAAAGCAAGCGAAATTATGCTATTTTTGTGAAGTACTTTGTAAGTATATGTTTCACTAAAAAGTTGAAGTTATTCAAGAAATTCTTCAAATTGCCTTCAATCGTTGAAATAACCGAAAAAAGTGATTTTCGATGATTTTCCAACGTTAACAATATTTTGCACATTTTAAAAATATCCCAATAGAAATCGATGAAAATCAGTATAAAATTTTTTAAAATTTCATAATTTGTT
>NW_026469214.1:0-13292 GCF_026875155.1 Cherax quadricarinatus
GGAAAGGCTTAGGCCGGATGAGGATTTTGGGAGATCGGCTGTCGTGTGTTGCGGATCACACACACCGCCGCAGGCAATGGAGTTAATGGGGTTGAATGTTCAGGTAGGTATGCAAGGGTATAAAGTGGACCAGGTGTTGACGACGACTGAGGCTATGAGTGGGTATATTGATGCTTGGGTTAAGTTGAAAACGCAAAGTGTGGGAATAAGCGAAATAGCATTACAGTCAATTGGAAGGTTTGTGCAGTGTGAGTTGACAGAGCATGATTGATTCATTTTGGAAGGGCCGATAACGGAGTGTGAGACATGGGAAGCTTTATCCTTGGCGCAATTAGGTAAGGCACCAGGAATTGATGGGTTGCCCAGTGACTTTTATGTTCAAAATTGGAGCGTTTTAAAAGGGTTTTTGGTAAGATTATTTAATATCCCTAAGCGGGATCAGGTTTTAGGGGCACAGCAATGGATGGCTGTGGTCGTTCTAGTGCCTAAAGGTGAGCCATTAACAGTCAAAGACTATCGTGCTATTTCGTTATTGTGTGGTGATTATAAGATTTTTGCAAGAATTTTAGCTAACAGAATAAAAAAGGTCCTGGGTAAAGTGATTGATAAGGGACAATATGGGGTACCGGGAAGATTTATGTATGACAGGCATGGGTTGATTAGAAGTTTTATTGAAGAAAGAGTAAAATTGGGAGGGGGGGAGGGTGTTGGCTATAGATTGGGAGGCGGCATATGATAGTGTAGAAAGGGAAGCATTATGGAAGATTATGAGATGGCAGGGGTTTGGAGAGGAAAATATATTATGGGCCAAATTAATGTATCAAGATGCATCCTTGCGGGTGAAGGTAAATGGAAGGTTAGGAGAACAAATTCAGATGAGAAGGGGTCTACGTCAAGGTTGGCCCCTTTCACAAATATTTTTTGCGTGTTTACAGGATCCCTTTTATAGAGGAATTAGGGTCTTATTGGCAGCAAATGGGGTTTGTGACGAAAGGGGTGGGGGGGCTGGCATTGTTGTATATGTTGATGACACAACGATTTTAGTAAGTGGTAACAGGGATTTGCCTCAGGTGGAAAAGTTAGTAAACGTTTTTGAAAAGCCTTCTGGTATGTCAATTAATAAGGAGAAAACGAAGTATATGGATCTTGGGGATGGGTTAAGTGAGGAATGTGAAGTAGTTGAAAGGTGGAAAAAGGTGGACCAATTACTGATATGTGGGATCGTTTATGTAAGTGATATCAAGTTAGCACAACAAATAAATTCAGTGCGTATTGTAGATGGTGTACTGAAGCGCATCAGTGGTTTACGAGCTGCACACTTAACTTTGCATCAAAGAGTAATTACAACGAATGTCCTATTATATAGTAAACTTTGGCATGTAGCAGCAATATATCCGATACTTCGTAGTGAGATACAAAGGTTACAAAAGCGCGTTTTTAGATTCATTTTTTTTTTATATTTTATTTATAACATACATTAACAAAAGCATAAAGCATGAGAGCATCGACAGACAATATAAATTCATCAATTTCTATACACTGCAATATGCAGTAATATGTCATGCAGCTGATAGGTGAATACTGCCATATACATAATTCATTACTACAAAATATAACTATTCAAGTAATACAAAATAAAGAATCCTCTTACTCATTCCCGACTGCTAATTTCAATATCCACACACAATAATTACATGCCGCAAAAATGCAAGCAGTATAAACCCCCCCCCCTATTTACCCCAGCTCACCAAAATGTAAACATTTCACCGTTGTTTATTTAACTTATAAACTAACCATACTAAATTAAACTTAAGAATATATTAATTGAAAACATAACAACTCTACAGTAGTGAAACGCCAGCTGCTGTCCTAATATTATTTATATATACATATGTATGTATATATATATTATATATATAATATTATATATATATATATATATATATATAATATATATATTATAATTTTATATATATATATATATATTTAAATTTTATTATCCACTGGCCGATTCCCACCAAGGCAGGGTGGCCCGAAAAAGAAAAACTTTCACCATCATTCACTCCATCACTGTCTTGCCAGAAGGGTGCTTTACACTACAGTTTTTTAAACTGCAACATTAACACCCCTCCTTCAGTAGTGCAGGGACTGTACTTCCCATCTCCAGGACTCAAGTCCGGCCTGCCGGTTTCCCTGAATCCCTTCATAAATGTTACTTTGCTCACACTCCAACAGCACGTCAAGTATTAAAAACCATTTGTCTCCATTCACTCCTATCAAACACACTCACCCCATGCCTGCTGGAAGTCCAAGCCCCTCGCACACAAAACCTCCTTTACCCCCTCCCTCCAAACCCTTCCTAGGCCGACCCCTTTACCCCCCCTTTCCCCCAATACAGACTGATCACTCTTGAAGTAAATTCTTTTTTGGGCCCCTTTCTCTCTCCCATGTCCGAACCACCTCAAAAAACCCCTTTCCCTCGGGCCCCTGGAAAACAGTTTTGGAAATTTCCGCACCCCTCCTAATTTCCCCAAACAAACGAATTTCGCTTTTATATTCACACCACACATTCCCCTCAACATTAGAAACTAAAATTAGTTTACAAGGGGATTTAAAAACCCCTATTTTTAAAGCTGCCCATCCCAGCTTTTCTCAGATTCATTTTTTATACCCTACTAGGGATACCCTTAAACCCAAAAGGCTTTAAATTTAAAAAATTTTTAAAAATAACTACTAAGAATGCATGAACTCACACTCCCATGCAACCCCAAATTTAAACACAAAAAACCCTTTTCTCTCTTGCACTTATCACTCCCCCGGGCAAAATGCACACCAAACCAAACTTACCTTTTGGGCAACCCCTTTTGGGTACCCCCCTTTTTTTTTATCAAATGCTTCACACAAAAAACAAAAACCCATTTCCCCCCCCCCTCAAAACCCTCAAAAGCAACTCCCCAACATTAGGGGCCCTGAAAACCCTAAATGAAAGCCCCCTCCCTTTCCCCCTAAAAATAAATTTCCCTGATTCCCTATTCATTGTCCTAAAAAAAAATCCTCGCTAAAACTCTTTTCCCCCCCCGTCCCCCCCCATTATCCACCCCTCTCATTCCCCCCCGAATGTACACAAAATTTCCACCAGATAAAGCTACTCCCGTGCCCATTCCCCCACCCCCCCTAAAATAAAAGACCCAGCGTTTCCCAACACGGGCCCCCCAGTTCCCCTTTTCTCCTGACCACTTTCCCCAGCCTTTTCCCACCCTCCCCAAAAATCGCAAAAGTATCCCAACGTGATACTGTTTCCAACTCCCCACTTTTAACCCAACACCAACCCCCTTTCTCCCCAAAACGTCGTTTTCAAAGGAGGGATCCAGTAGAAAAAATTCCCGTGTAAAAATTTAAATAGATATCTCGCACCCGGGGCCCCAGCTTTATTTTACCGAACAGACCCATATAGTGGCCCCATGCATACATGGGGAAACCCTAAACTGGGCCCTTCCCCTCAAACCCAAAATTTTTCGATAAAAAATCCCTCCCCTTTTAAATTTTGTCGGGCGTGCACCTACAAAAGTGCCCTCAAAAAAATTTCCCCACTCTCCCCCCTTTTCCCCACCCACATCCCTTCCCCCAAAATATCATGTAACCTTTGCGCATGTCCCCTCTGTCCCCCAATTTTTTTCCATTTCCCACCTGACAAAAAAATGCATTTAAACCCTCCTTCCCAGGTCCAACAATCCAAAACCCTCCCTTCCTCACCGGCAAAGTCACCACCTCCCTTTTCATCCTTTAAACATCCGACCCCATAAAAGAACAAAAAACCCACTTCAAAGGGTCGAGAAATCTCACCCCTCAGAAAAGGAAAAAAACTGTTTGCTACTTTACCATACCTTACTGTCAGCAATACTTTAAATAAAAATCCCCCCTTTTGCAACAATGTCAAGGAAAGGGCCCGGGTAGCATCCCCCCCCCGATGTTCCACCTTCCCCTTTCCAACGAATTCGCCTCCCAACCCTCCCGAAAGGTCCCCTCTAAAAAACGAAATCCCCAAATATTAATAACTCCCCTTTTCCTCCCTTTCTCACCAAAATTCACAGCCCCAATTTTCAACTCTGTCTCCAATCCCCTACCCCCAATGATCTTTGTTTTTAAAAGTTTACCGTCATGCCTGCGCCCCCCCAAAAACATCCCCAACCCCATCCCCCCAACTCTCTCAATTTTTTTTTCCCTTTGGACTGGGGACTGTCTTTCCCACCCAAAGTAACCTACCACTTTATCCCCCTAATAAAGGGTCCCCCAAAGGCCCCCCCTCCCACCATACACTTGGTCTAAAACCAATCTAAAAAATGGATTTTGAAACTCATGAAAAAAATAACTGTGATAGCGGGAAACCCTCCCTCAAGCCTTTTTCCCAAGTTCCCCAAAACCTCCCACACGCCCCAATTGATTTTAAATTTCCCCTTTTTTGCCCCTTTTTAAAAACTTTTCAACCCACCCACAATCTCATCCCCAAAACCTTTTTTGGGAAAAAGGGATTTTGTTTTAAAACCCCCCTTTCCCCCTTTGTCATAACACCCTGCCAACCCAATCGCCACCCCCCCCCTCCTTCCTGCGTCCCCTCAAACTTTCAAAAAACCCCCTTTAGAAATTCCGGGGCCCCAGCCCTTCGACCGTCCCTGGAAACCCCTTAGCCCCCTTTTTGGGAACTAAACCCCCCATTTCACTTTTTAAACCCTTTCCCCAAAATCTTCGAAAACAATTTTTTTAGCCCCCGCAAAAAAATGGAGAAAACGCCCTGAAATTTCCTTTTAATTTGTACTCTGCCACTTCCCCTTGGGGAAAAGCAAAAGCCCCCGAACTTTGCTTCCGCCAAAATTTCCCCCTTCTTTCTTTCAAATTGAACGGGCGTTACTAAAAAAAAAACCTTAAAAACCCAAAATTTTTTTAAGAAAAAATTTCACTTGGTAGTCCATCAATACCTGGTGCTTTGCCTCTGCCCCATGTCTCCAACGCTCCCCAAATATCCCCCCCTCTTCAATTCTCACCACCCAAGTTTCCCTTCCTTTCCCCCCAGAGCTACAGGCTCTACAGCACACCCCCCCATCAAGACCTCCCTATTAACCCCTTTACTTTTCCCAATACCCGCCCCCGCAAACAAAACCCCATCATCCCCATTTTTTTTCAACACCTGCCCCCTAAAAAAAAAAAAAAAAAAAAAACCCTTTCACCTCATTTTTGGCATTTCCAAATCTGTATTGTGGTCACTGCCCTTTCCTCTGCTGTTGTTCCTCAAAAAACACAGGGCCAAATGGTTTGGTCCCCCCAAAAGCACTTCCCCCAAACCCCAAACCCCCCCTGCACCCGCCCGCATGAAATTCCTAACCCCCCTCCCTCTCTTTATCCTGCTTTCAGATCTCTTTTCCCTTCTTTTTGGAATACCCCTCCCATATCCTTGTTTCATAAAGTATCCTATTTTTACTTTCCAAATAATTTTTTAATCCATATTTCACGTTTAAATTCGTTTCCCCTCACCCACTTTAAAAACCTACGAATCCTCCCCTTTGGCCAAAACTGTCCCCCCACTAAAACTTTTATCACCCTTTTTCCCTCCCCCTCACTTAGCTTCCTCCACAGTGAAGAAAAACCCCTCCTCCCATTCCTCCCTAAAGGAGTCGCGTTTTTTAAATTTTCCCCAGTAGTTTTTTAAAACCCTTTTCACTAACGATCCCATGCTACCCCCCCACCACTGCCCTTTTGACCCTGAAAAATTTTGCTTCTTAGTTTTAAAAAAGACTCCACTGAAACCCTTTCCCAAAATATAGATCCTACCCTTCCCTTACCCTGGAAAATTCCTCCTTACTTTTAAAAGTTGCATTTTCACCAATTCCCCCCCAAAAAAGCATCTCGTCCCCCAATATCTCAAACACAGGTCTCGCAACCGTTTGAAAAATACCCCCCCCCGCTGGCATCACAAAAAAAATCTCCCTATTATACAATTCCAATCCCCCCAATCAAAGCAACCTGGGCCCGCGCCCTCAAAAAAATACACCAGATCATCCTTTTAAAAAAGCCGATTTTAAAACCCCCCCCAATCTTCTCCGCCGGAGCAAACACCCAACAAGGGGGCAAAGCTTCCCGAATCCACCCCCCCATCCACTCTCATTATTCTTTTCCCCCACCCCCCCTCAAACCTTTGCAAAAAAACGGGTTTTCCTCACGAAAAAAAACCTAAATCCAAACCTTTTTAAAGGGGTTTTTTGGGGTTACAAAAACCCTATTTTCCTTTCCCCCTCCCCCCCAAATTTTTTTTTTCAAGTTATGCCCCTTTTTTATAAAGGGAACATTAAACCCTTTTTACCCATAAAAGCCGTCCCCCCCAACCTACACACACCCCCTTTTCTAAACCAATTTAAAATTAAAATTTTCATAAAACCTTTGGGGCCGGGTTTTTTCCCCACTTTTTCCCCCCACATTTTTTCCCCCCGAATAGCCTAATACACACCCTCCCCTTTTCACTCACCCCATCCCCTCCACTCCCTTTTTCCCCTTGCTTTGGGGTTTCCTTTTTCCTGTGCCTCTACCAAACCTTTTAATCCCCCCCTTTTTCCCCCGGTCTTTTTTGCTGGAGTGGGACGTCATCCAAATCGACGTGGGAAAAGCTGCCCAAATTCCCCGACACTTTTCCCCTTCCGCCATGCTAGTCTCCCGACCCTTTCCCCATTGTGCACCTCCAACCCTAACAACCCCATTCCCCTTCTCACTACTTGGCCAAGCCCCACATTACATTCCTTTTTTTTCAAACAAAGGGATGCTTTTCCCCCTTTTCCTTTTACCTGGTCTCCCCTCGCACCTCTGTCAAGGCTTTCCAATTTTTGGGGAAAATCTTGCAAAAATGTTCAAGCACTACGCCCTTTTTACGTCATTCGGGGAAAGTTTCCCTTTTCCGCCTGTGCAAACACATCCTCTGCAAACCCCACTTTAAAATTTTCTGCACTGCACCCCCATGCTCCACCTCCCCGTTTTCATTTCCTCCTTTCCTCACTCCAAAAAACCGACCACGGGTACTTTCCCTCCCCCGGGGGTTTTTGATTGTCACTGTAGGTCCCCGCCCCTTTGTAATGCACTCCTTGGGGATTCCTGGCCAGTCCTCCGCCGCAACCCTTCAAACCAAATATGTGATCTTTAAACCCTCACCCCAGTCCCACAAGTTTAGTTGGCCCCGGGAAGTTACGAGTTTTGTGTCCAAATTCCTCTAAGAACACTTTGAAAGGGATAGGTTGCCTCAGAGTATCTTTGGCTAAAAAATTCCCTTTTGGATAAACCCCCATAAACCCCTTTCCGTCCAAATCTCCTTTTTGGCTACCCTGTACAGTTTTTAAACTTTTCCCCCCAAAACCCAAAACGTAAAGGGCAAACTTCCCTTTTCACGAAAGGCACATTACGTAAAATTTTCATACGTAAATTGACTTTGAAACATTAAACCCTTTTTTACCAGGATGCCCTCCGGGTTTAAACCCGATAGCAAAAACCTGATATGAAAAGTAATCCTTTTTAAAACACTGTGAGACAGCAGTTTCACGAAAAATTGCTAGTTTCCATTTAAAGGGTACACGTAAAGGGCGCAATCCCCTTTCCCCCATGTCTCAAATAATCGAGGTAAAAACGTCAACGCCCAAACTTGTTAATTGGGCCTCTCAGTAATTCTATGCCGACAAATGTTTTTTCTGCGTCGCACCCCCCCACCTTGGACAGCCTGGCTTGCCTTGCGCCTTTCAGAGAGGGGGTAAAACAAAACCCTTTCCCCCTACCCGGCCAAACTGGGCGAGGAAAGTTTTTAGATTCATTTGGGGTTTCTGGAAGCGAATGGGTTTGTTAGAGCGGGTTTTCACACCCCGGTTGGGCCCCGGGGGGGCTGGGTCTTTTTGCGTTTAAAAAAATGGTTATGAGTTTGTATTTGAAACGTAGTTATAACGGGAGGGGGGGGCGAAGGGGGGCGGGGCTTCATAAGATTTCGTCAGGGTTTGCAACGGTGGTGGGTTGGGAGGGGGTTTTATAAAAGGTGAGGCCCTTTTTTACGGGTTTAACATAAACAAAAGCGAAACCTTCACATATTAAATTGGGGAAACCTTGATGGGGTTTGGAAAGGGAAGGCCCGTGTAAACCCTGGTTGAAGGGGTTTTTTCCGAAGTATATTGGGAAAAAAATCTGGGGGGGTTGAAAAAATTATGTTTAAAAAACCCAAAGTACAAAAAAGTTAGTTTTAAAATTTTTAAAATGGGGTTTTTACCCTCTGGAAAGGGTTTTTTTCCATAAGAGAAAAAGGGAGGGTGGGGTATGCAAGGCTTGTGGGGATTGGAGAAATGTTTTCCATTTGGGGTATTTTTTTTGGAAGTTTTTAAATAATAAGGGGGTTTTGGTTTTTAAAGGTAAAAAGGTTAGTGGGAGGGGGGGGGGGTTTTTCAGGGGGGGAGGGTTTTTTGCTTTGACATAGCTGGGGTGAAACAAAAGGAAGGGAAAGCGGTAGGGATATAATTACGGATTTTATTTTATAGTCTTGGGTAGGGGAGGAAACGAACATGGTGAAAGAATTAAAAGCGTTAACAGCCCAAATTTTTAAAAGGGCAAAGGTGTAATTAAAGGGGGTTATGGGGGAATGGGGGGAGGGATTTAAGTGAGGGTTATAGGGAAATTTTAAATTTACGGGATTTACGGGAGTTGAAAGAAAGGGAAGGGGGATGGGAAAAGGGCCCGGTTTCCTAGAAAAGGGGGGGTAGCTTTTGATTTGTTTTTTGAATGATATGGGGAATTTTTGGGGTTTCAATTTTAAAATTATTTGTTCCGAGTTTTTTCAAGTACAATACATTATATTTTGAATTGTCGACTTTTTAAAAATATGTTGTGTATATGTTAAAGTGTTATGTTTTTTTCAGTGTAAGTGTGTGGAAAGGGGGGGGGGGGGGGGGGGGGGGGGGGGGGGATATGTGTGTTTGGGGTTTTGTATGTATATTTATATTTTATATTTTTAAAATTTTTATAAAATATATTATATATATATTTTATATATATATATATATATATATATTATATATTTATGGTATGTTTTGTATATATGTATATATATATTAAAAATTAAAAAGTTATTTGTATTATTTTTTATGTAAAAAAAATTAATTTTTTTTGGGATGTTTGTTTTATGTGTTGTATGTTTAAATTTCCCTTTTATATCCCCTTAATGGGTTTTTTCAAAGAACATTTTCCCTGATATTTTAATATAATTTTTTTTGGTTAAATTTTTTGGGTTTTGAAAAAATGGGGTAAATGCCCCAAAAAGGCCTTTTTTTGTTTCAGTTTAAAATTTTCAATTTTATTTTTTTTAAAACACAATTGATTTAAAGGCCCAAAAGAAGCATAGGTGTTTTGATATATTTTTTGTATTGTTTTTTTTTTTAATTTGTCTAGATGGTGGCAATAATTTGTATGTAAAATTAAGATTTTTACGAACCTTGAAGTTGTAAGAATGGATGAAGTTATTCGTGGTTGAGTTGACGTAATATTATAACTGACGTTGGAAGTGATTGTGTTCAATGTGACAATATACTTTATATAATTATTTATATGTATGTACCTGAATGGTAAATTGAAGTCTGATTTTTAAAGGTGAAGAGTGCGTTTTCCTTTTTTATTGTTCCTTTTTTCTTAATGGTAATACATTCTGTATCATGTACACCAACGAATATGGTTAGGGGTATATGGTAAAATTTTCGTGTTGATTAGACATTTATAATACAGATGGAATACTAGGCTTAGGTTAGGGTAAATTTATGATAATTGTGGAATGTTCTTTGATTCAATCTGCTCTTTATTATGCAAATTGGGTAGAATGTTTCTAGGTATGGCATTATTGAAAAATGTTGAGCTGAAATTAAATTTTAGGTACGATGTTTTAATGTACATGTGCACAACTGGGGAGCAGCTGGGGACCGTCAGTTGAGTTCCATGTGTAATGTACATGTGCACACCTGGGCGGCAGCTGGTGGACCGTGCAGTTCATGGACCTTATGGTCGGTGTGGTTTCGCTTGGATGTGTTCTTGACATCATTGGTTAATTATCCTATATTTTTTCCGTTCTTGAGCAGAAGGAATTTAGTCTGTAACGAAATAATGAAAGTATACTTGTATTTTATTATTTTTTGTGTAAATTAAGAGCAAGGATGATTAATTTGAGGGAAAAGTTAATATAGGGTTTTCATGTTTTTAAGAAAGTTAACTTATCCACATGTAGTAGTATAGGACAGTTTTAAGGTTCGGTATCTGATTTTATATGTAGGTTTTTAGTGGTCATATTTGTTATAGTTTTTGTTATTCATTACTGTTTCAATATCTAATGTAACGTTTTTTCAGTTATTGATCATATATTGTCATCTTTTTTGGTTTTTCCTTTTTTCTATTGTCTATTTGTTGGTTTTAAATAAAATATAAAAAAAAAAAGTAACAGAGGGTTCATGAGTCACCACATCATGTAGTTCCTTGCCACAAAATGCCCTTCTCACACTATTCCACTCACTTATTTATCCATACCTCACCTATGCTATTTGTGCTTGGGGATCAACTGCAGCAACACACCTAAAGCCAATAATAACCCAACAAAAAGCTGCAGTAAGAATAAACACTAAATCCTATCCCTGGCAACACACACCCCCACTCTTCATAGACCTAAACTTACTCCCAGTTCAGTACATCCACACTTACTACTGTGCAATCTACATCTACAGGGCCTTAAACTCTAATATTAAAACCCTTTAACTAAAACGCTTCTTGATAGTTGTGACAGAACCCACAGGCATAACACCAGACACAAACATCTCTACGACATTCCCCGTGTCCGACTAAACCTTTACAAAAATTCAATGTATGTCAAAGGCCCTAAAATCTGGAATACCCTACCTGAGAACTCTAGAACTGCAGACACATTCATCACCTTCAAAACTACCATTAGAAAACATCTTATCTCCCTGATACACCCCATCAACTAACTACACAAATACCACCTGGTGGTTCACACTTACACTCACTCACCCATTTGACCATAAAACAGAAATATTAACCTCAATCTTAAAATAATGAATCCTGTATACTCCAATACTGAAACTATGTACTGTGCCAAAACAAAAGCATTCACATTGCTAAACTCACAAACTAGTATTTAGTCACTTAGCCATAATACCAACTTACCTCATAATTTGTAATATTTTACAATTAAGAATAAAACTAAGTCTGCCCGAAATGCCTAGCCATGCTAAGCGTTCTATTGGTACACTCTGTAATCACAATTTTACTACATGTAAACCACACACAATAACCAAATTTCTGTAAACTCAGCATTGTAATCCTTATAGAGAATAAACTTTGAATTTGAATTTGAATTTGAATATAAAAACTGACTATTTGGCATCATATAGGAGTAGGCGGAGCTTATCCGTAGAGTGCCAGCCAATCAGGAACCACCTGGGAGCCCTCGGCCATATTCTCGCTCCAAAGAGAGCCAGGAGAAATCACTTCAATATTATGCTTATATCAACTTATATATCAACTCTACGGCTTATTTATCTATCACAATTGATCTAATATGATATAATAAGCACTATAAATAACATACAAACATGTTATATACTCTAGACTGAATAAAATAGGCCATAATATGGCGAGACCATCGGGAATATTTCGATATAAATAAGTTACTCCTCTCCATGTCGTCTTTGACTAAGAGAAAACGGTATTTTGAAGAGGATAACTGCACTAGAACATCAGTTTACTAAGAAATATACCCAAACAAACGCGATTTTCGAGATTTTTTTTTTTTTTTTGAGACAGTGGGCCGGCCGGCGCTCCAGGCCAATATCTCAGAAGTAACTTATTCACCTAATGTACCTATTTCTTCCTTTATTACTTAATTAAATTGAATAATATTCACAGAAATTGTAGAATAAAGATTTCTCTAATTTCATTCGAGCAATTTTTGGAAATATTCCAAATACTTTGTGAGTTATGTGGGAGTAAAGGGCAGATTTTTTGCAACATTCCAATAACTAACAAACTTTATTTTTTCGTGAAATAAAGATAAGTTATTTAGAGGAAAAGGTCCCTAAGAAAAATCGTATTAAGTAAGTAAGTTTATTCAGGTATACACAAATACAGTTACATAGAATTATCATACATAGCAGCATATGTGTAGAGAACCTGGGATAACACAAAAAAGTCAGACACAGTGACTTATTTCCATTGGCACCAAGTGTCCAAACACATTCGCTGCCTGACCACGGTCGAGTGAGGTTGTGCGCTGCACCCCTCTGCTGTTTCAGGCGAGCTACCTTGTATCAACATGGCGCTGAGTGTGAGGAGGCGCGTAAATACCATTGGTATTCAGCTGCTTCATGGGGCGATTTCACCCTCTTCAGTGCAAGTCTTACTCCCAACAATCATTAGGGAGACCTATGGAATCCAGGACGATGAGGTGTATGGTGTAGCCCTGAATGGAGCTTATAGAATCTTCGTCAAATTGAATTCCACGTCCGTGTATGAGTCTTTGGTGACGAGATTCCAAGACGTGAGTGTTGTGATAGAAACACAGGCCTTATCTCTAGGCTTTATTGAACATAGAATCTTCATAGTACTTCTGCAACAACAAAATATAATGACTAGTACATCTAATAATGGCTTCTACAGGGATGGTGATGTCTTGCATATGTCAAGAGAAAAGTTATAACTACAGGCCACATATTTAAACTCACCATGTAATCTGCATCGCTGATAAATGGATAAAGTAGGAGAGAATCACACACCATGTGTTGGTGCCCATGACACACACCAAACTGTTGTTGTTGTTAAGGGCCCCTAGAGGTGGTGCAGTATTATCCTGCTGCTGCTCCCCACAGGACCAGTATCACTACAATCTCCCCCTTCTAAAATATCAGAGACAGTAATCTCCCAAACTGTTAGGTGGGCGATGTACACGTCCCGACCTTCGTAGCCCTTGAGCCTCTTCACCAGGTTGATATTTTCCAGCGGGGTTTGATTAACTGCTGGAGCAGAATCCTCTATTTCCATAGGGGTAGTCTCAAGGGGCTTTCCAGGAGAAAACGAAGCATCTTTCACATCTATTGGTGTATCTTGAGATTCCACACTAATAGGGATTTCAACTGGGCTAAATGTCTTTTAGATACTGTAGTCTCTTCACCATTTTGGTAGCGAATGTTGGGCGTTTAAGTGGATTTGCTTGCAGGAGCTTCCCCTTTCCCCTA
>NW_026469215.1:0-11641 GCF_026875155.1 Cherax quadricarinatus
GCCTTTAGAATTTTTGGAAAAAACATTTTCCCAAATTTTCTTTTTTCACCTAAAAAACACTTGTCACTCGTCCTTCACTTTGGAATGCTGCTCAAAATTTTCCGAGAATCCTTCTTTAAATTTCCTTCAAAATACAAGCACAAATACCCAGATATTGCAAAAGTCTAGGTGTTGCAGTGAATTTTTCAAAAAATGATTTGTGTAATATTTTAGTCTGTAAGTAATGGAACCAAAGGTGTTGAATTCTCCATATTACTTCCTTTAGGAAAATAAAGGAATAAAAAAAATAATATAACTAATTAATATTCAAAAAAGTATGTTTTAATAAATAGAAAAATACGAAGTCTAGTTATTATAACTGAAACAAAATTGAAAAAGAATAAATGTTAATGACCAATTCTAACAAAGGATAAATTGATGGCATTTTTGAAAGCTCCGTCTTTAATATGGGGAAATTTACCGATGAAGTCAAAGAGTTTTCAGACAATTTTCTTTTTACATGGATGTGATGTTGAAGCTAGTAAACTCGACTAAGCCAGCCGTATTAGATTAGGTATGATTCGTCAGGAAACACTTGTCGTGTTTCCTGACGTGGGTCTTAGTACCCTTGATATTAGCTATGATTAATGGTACCAAGGCCAAGAGGTGTTCAGATGTTCAGACTATCTTGCTGTACTCAGGTTCAGACTATCTGCTAGACCAAGAAGGTAAAGCTGCGTTTACTCCAACAATCTTTATAAAAGTGCAGCACATACTGCAAACCCCATGAAGTAAAGGGGCGCAAACAACTTTGGGGAAAAAACCCACTAGTGGAAGTAGGTCGTGCTTAACCTAACCTATAGGCACAACCTACTTCCATTAGACGGGTTTTTCACTGTTGTCTCCGCCTAATACTTGTTCCACCTCATCTGTCTGCAGTTTATAAGCTTCGATTCCGCGAATATGTTGTACTTTTAACAAGACTGGTGGACTGAACGCACGGACTCCAGGTTGAGAGACTGATTACATCAAACTTCACATCTTCAGCTGTTGTTTGTATTGCACTGAAGAAGCCATTGGCTTGAGAAACGTTTCCAGAATAAAAGTTCCCTAATGTTGCATAAGTGTCTAAGGATATCTATCAATAAAGATATCACCTTAACAGCAAGCTGGATCTTCTGTGGTTACGATTCTTAAGCGAAAAGCTGACCAGTGAAGGATGAGAAATATTCCTCCGAGTGTGCCAAGGAAGTTAGATATGAAAATTTTATTTGAATTTTTAACCCCAGAGGGTTAGCCACCATTGGAATCTTTCAGTCTTATACACCAGGATGCGATCCACACCAGTCGACTAACATCCAAGTACCTACTTGCTTGCTGGGTGAACGGGGACAGCATTTTTAGGAAACACGCCCAATGTTTCCACCCGGACGGGGACTGAACCACGGACACACTGTGTGCGTGAAGCGAGAGAGTTGCCTACCAGTCTCAACAAGCCTCGACTGCAAGAGCGCCCACTGCACTCCAACTGCTGTGTCTAAGAGTCTTCTATCGAGATCTCTTCTTTGCACAATTCGACTCGATTCGAAAAAAAACTTTAAAATGTACAATGTACATAGCTCCTATAATTTACTGGTGGCTCGCACCTCGAGTGTAACCTACAGCAACCTAAGCTAAATTAAAATATTAAATGATATAAGACCTGTATAAGGGTCGTTTAGAAATTTACGCATTTCAATCCTACATTATTTTAATTATTATTATTACTATTATTTTTTATTATTATTATTATTATATTTTATTATTATTTATTTATCCCTAAGGGCTATCTCCGAGTAGTAGATTTTTTTTATATTTTTTTATTACTAAAAAAATTTGGCTTTTTTTTTTTCTTATTTTAACGAAAAAACTAAGTACGGTTAGCAAGTCAGATCCCTATGACCAAAATATTGATCCTATTCCCATTATCTTGTAATAGCTCTGAACACTTCCATAAAAACCCCTTATGGCGTAGCTTCAAACCTTCAAAAATTTGTTGCTTTTAATTCGACGACGACTGAGAGTGAAATGTAATTGTGTGTAGAATCAGATCTGCAAATTTTTATGTAAAATAGTGTGAAATATTAAATCCCCATTTAATATATTTGAATTTGTATGTTGTTGAATGGTTTCAGCATTTAATGGCTGATATATCTTACTGCTAGATAATACCCATTAAATTTAGTTATAAAAAAATCATGGAATTGGGCAACATAAAAAAAATCATGGGGAATGCTAAACCCGTAAAATTATACAGCGCATGTGGGGGGGGTGAAAGGTATTTAGAATAAATTCAGGGAACTGGACACAGGTCTAATTCCCTAGATAAGAGCCCCTCACTAACGTAGGGAACCCCCTTTTTGAGTGGAATCGGAGCAACAGCTGGAAAATGAATCTGGTATCTTCAAAAATTTATCCCTGATGTTTTTTTTCCAAAAAAAGAAAAGGTCCGCTTTTATTGAATTTCATAAGCCCAAATTTCTACCTAGTTTATTAAAAAAATTCTGATACGATTTCCGTCTAAAAACTAAAGAATGTCAGTATTACCGGTTTCAAAATTTTAACTCTGATGCATACTAAAAAGAAATAATCCCATAAGTTAAGACATTTTGGGGCAGAAAAATCAATTTTACTGAATTTTTTTTAAAACCCCGGGAATCATTGGTTAAGAATATTTACCAGAGAATGACTTTTATGATAGGCTTGAACTTTCATGTTGATGGGTTTAAAAAAAAATAAAAAAATCTTGCGTTCACTTTCCTAATGTTAATTTAAACTTTTTTTTAAAAAATTTTTTTGGTTGCCAGTTTTAGAACTGTGAATAAATCACGATGTTTTCTTTCAGGGTTTACTTAGAATAATTCTATATAATTTCTTTTGTGACTTTTAACGCCGTGTCCCAAAGCCCTTATAAAAAATTTAGTTTTAAACTACTTCTTCAGTACTTAATTTTTAAATCTAAAATGTATTTTTTCAGTCTAGAAAAGGTTTAGTGTAATTTTGGCCCGAGTCTCATTTTGCTTTTTTATGGAAAAAAATGGGGAAATTTAAACACTCTTTTATGCATAATTTCTAATTCCTCATTAAGTTGTCCTTAACCCTCAAAGCTTTTTCTTGATAATGCAAATTTCAAGCTTTCAAATTTAAAATTTTTGCTTCTGATTTCAGGATATTTGTTGAGATACCAAGAGACTATTTTCCTCGGCTTGATTTAAAAAACAAATGTTTTTTGGGGGGAAGGTTTGAGTTAGTTTTGGGTTGTAAATTTTAAATTTGCTATTTTTTGAAAAAAATTGGGTCTTACTTTCACGAAAGATTCCTTTCGTTCTTCAAATCTTAACGTAATTTTTGCGGGGTTAAAAAAACCCCATAGTGCACTGTGCGCTTTTCCCTTTCACGTGCATGACGTGTGGGTTATGCAATATGGGGATTTTTTCCAAAATCGCGTAACGACGGAAATACAGAATTTAAATTTAAAACATTCTCAGGGAAGCATTAACCACACAGGGCATGAGCCTTGTCGAATCAAATCGAATCGAGGACGCGAGAGCTGTCTAAGAGGGAAAAGGAAAAAGGGAAAAAAGGAAGCATGGAAATAAGGAAAAGGAGGGAAGGAGGGGAAGGGGAGGAATAAGGCAAGTGGAATGGAAAATTATCAAACCTGACCCAGGAAAATGAAGTAAAATTCCTTGTTTTACAAACCCTTCACCAAAAATCAAGGCCCCCAACAAAGGGGTTTTAAAAATACGGCCCATCAGCAGTAGACAAATGAAAAACTTTTGAAACTGAACGTTTTTTATGGAACAGCTGTTGCATAATTGATGTTTAAAAAACAGGGCCCCTCTAATAGCCTCTTATAATGACCCAATTTGTTAAACACGAAAGGCTTTCCTAAATGCTTTAGAGAGAGGGGTTTAACCTAACTTCAAATATCTCATTGCTTTTACAGTGGCAAATTTTTTGTTCCCCGAGACCTGGTGATACTGAAGGGTTTTAGGAAAAGACCCCTTTACATGAAGTAGTTTTCGCACCCTTTCCGGTTGGCGTATGGCCCTTTGGGACCTTTTGTAATCTGGGTATATGTACCTGTGGTACTCTATTAATCTGAGGTTAAGTGACCTGTGACTCTATGAATCTGAGGATAATGACCTGTGGTACTCTATTAATCTGAGGGATAAGTGACCTGTGGTACCTAGTAATTCTGAGGGATAAAATGACCTGTGGACTCTATGTAATCTGAGGTATAAGTGACCCGGGTACCTATGTAATTGAGGGAAATGACCTGGGTACCCTTTTGTAATCGAGGTTAAGTCCTGTGGTACTCTATTAAAAATTTTAGGTATTGTGACCTGTGGTCTCTATGTAATCTGAGGTATTGGACCTTGGTACCTAGTAATCTGAGGTATATGGACCCATGGGATCTATGTAATTGAGGTATATGTGACTTAACCTGAGTGTAAATGCCGCTTGATTTGTTTTTTGACTACTCATTATTTATTTTTTATTAACGTAGACCTTTAACCGTGATGCGTAATTATAATTTTTTTAAAAAAATAAAAAAATAATAAAAAAATTCCCATTTTATAAATTTTTATATATATAATTATATATAATTTTTTAAAAATATTTATATATATAATATATTAAAATTTTACATATTAAAATAATATATTTATATATTATTTTTATATATTATAAAATTTTTATTATATTTTATTATATAATATATATATTATATATATTATTTATATAATATATTTATATTTGTTGTTTGGTGTGTGTGTGGGGTGTGGTGTGGTGTGGGTGTGTTTGTGTGGATGAAAGGTTTTTAAAACCGACAAAATTTAAGAATTGGAACTTATGCAACACATGGGAATCTTTTTTGAAGAAACGTTTTGCCACACAGGGGTTCATCAGTCCAATACAAAGTAGAAATGGGAAGGAGAGTAAAGTTTTGGGTAACAGTCCCCAACTGGAATGATGTGTTCGTTTCCCTCCTCTTGTAGGAAGTGCAGCATAGGGCCAGAGAGGTGGCTTATATACTGCGGTGAGATGAGTTGAAAAAGGGGGGAGGTGGGGCAAGTGGGACCTGCCTAGTGTAAGTGGGCCCCTCGCCCAAAAGGGTTTGGGGAAGCGTTGAAGCTTTGTACCCAAAATCCCATGATGTTGGGTCTGCAATGTTTGGATGATGAAGCCACTGTGGGCGAAACGTTTTTTTAAAAAAATCCCCTGTGTTTATAAGTGTCTCAATTCTTAAAATTTTAAAATATAATATATATATATTATATTAAATATATTAAAATAATATATATATTATATAGTGTGTGTGTGTGTGTGGGTTTTGTGTGTGTGTGTGTGTTGTGTTTGTGTGTTGTGTGGTGTTGTGTGTTTGTGTGGTGTCTTTCCGAAACGTTAAAATTTGTGTATGCCTTTGTAATTATGTGGAGGGGATAGTAGGGAGTGTGGAAGGAATATTATGGTGTGTGGGGGGATAGTGGAGGAGGGGGGGAGGGGAAGTAGGGAGTGTGGAGTTGGTGTAGACGAGTGTGGAGGGGGAATATAAGGTGTTGAGGATATAGTGTAGGAGTGTGGAGGGGATACTGGAGGAGTGTGGAGGGGATACTGGAGGTGTGAGGAGGTGATAGTGGAGGAATATGAAGAAGATATTGGAGGAGTATGTAGAGGATACTGTAGGAGTGTGGAGGAGATAGTGGAGGAGTATGAAGAGGATATTGGACTATCCACTTCAGGAAGTTCAGTTCTAATTTCTAATTTTATGGCCATTTGCCCCATAAAGAGCTAATGAATGCAAAAGACATCTATCATCACTGCACTGTTATCTACTATACACTACATGACAACCATGACTGTGCGTCTTCTGTCACTACTGTGTACATCTTCAATCAACACAGAAAACATCTACCATCACTACAGTGTCCATCACTATACATCAGTTATCACTACTCTATAAATTTACCATCACTATATCCACCATTATCACAGTACATATATATTATAATTAAACTGCACACCTACCATGAAAACAATACACGTCTATCATCACTATTCATCAATTATCATTATTCTTAAAATTTTCCATCACTACATATCCACCATCATTACTCTACTCTTTTATTATAACTAAACTACATATCTGGATTCACTATACAACTAATATAAATACAATACACATCTACAATGACTACATATCAATTATCACTACTCAGCAAATATACAATCACTACGTATCCACCATCAATACACTACCCATCTATTATAACACAACTGCGCATCTGTAGTCGCTACACACCTATCATAAATACAATACACATCTCCTGTCACTACACATTTAACATGAATATACACATATCAATAATTCACTACACATCTACCATCAAGACATATCTACAATCTCTATTCATCTTCCATTCCTGCACTGTACATCAAGCATCACTACACTATATATTTACTTTAAAAAAAATATGCATCTTTCATCACATGCCATTTATCATCACTACACATGTGACATGACTAGTCAACACACCAAACAAAACTGTTCTACACATCATTATACACCAAACATCACTACACTATGTGTCTCTCATTATTATACTTCTCAGATACCGTCAGTATACATCTAGAATCACTACACAACTGCTCCCACAAAACCACACATCAGTCATCACTACACTAGGAATCTTCCATCACTATAAAACATATCTACCAATACTTCATATCCACCATCATTACTCTTCATGCAAAACCACACTTCACATGTTTAAACAATTCACATCTCATCTACAACCATAACACTGCTTCCATCAACACAATACACATCTACCAACACTAGACTTGTTCCATATCTACATTACTCATCTTTAATTATTAGTGAATACAAGAGGCATCTATCATCACTACACTGTTATCGACAATACATTACATGTCTATCATGACTATGCTTCTTCTGTCACTACTGTGTACATCTTCAATCAACACACAAAACTTCTACCATCACTATACATAAGTTATCACTGCTCTATAAATTTCTCCATCACTATATGCACCATTATCACTGTACATATTTATTTTAATTAAACTACACACCTACCATGAATACAATACACGTCTACCATCACTATTCATCAATTATCATTACTCTAGAAATTTCCTATCACTACATATCCACCATCATTACAC
Source organism: Cherax quadricarinatus (assembly GCF_026875155.1). Lineage (NCBI taxonomy): Eukaryota > Metazoa > Arthropoda > Malacostraca > Decapoda > Parastacidae > Cherax > Cherax quadricarinatus. The sequence goes on from NW_026469215.1 coordinate 7,216, forward strand.
AATGCTTTTATTATAACTAAACTACATATCTGGATTCACTACACACCTAACATAAATACAATACATATCTACAATCACTAATATCAATTATCACTACTAAACAAATTTACCATCACTACATATCCATAAATACACTACCCATCTATTATAACACAACTGCACATCTATAGTCGGTACACACCTATCATAAATACGATACACATCTCCTGTCACTCCACATTTAACATGAATACACAACTATCAATAATGCACTACACATCTACCATCAAGACATATTTACTATCTCTATACATCTTCCATTCCTGAACTGTACATCAATCACATTTACTTTCAAAAAAATGTACATCTTCCATCACATGGCGTCTATCATCACTACACATGTGATATGACTACTCAACACACCAAACAAAACTGTTCTACACATCATTATACACCAAACATCACTACACTATGTGTCTATCATTATCATACTTCTCAGATACCGTCAGTATACATCTAGAATCACTACACAACTGCTCCCACAAAACCACACATCAGCCATCACTACACTAAGAATCTTCAATCACTACAAAACATATCTACCAATACTACATATCTACCATCATTACTCTTCATGCAAAACCATAATTCACAATTCACAACTCATCTACAATAACACTGCTATCATCAACACTGCGCACATCTACTTCACTACACATCACTACAAAGCACTTCACTACACCACACAAGTCAGTACTTCATAATTGTCACTACACTTCAGTCATCGCTTCCTGACAATCATTGTTCAGTCATCAGTTGAGTTTCAGTTGATGACTCTGACGAAATATTGTAGAATAAATATCAATTTATATACTTTTCCAAACGTACCCCCATAGCCGAGTTGGTAAAGCATCTGACTCTGCAACAGAACGTGGGTTCGAACCCCACCTCCACCTGTTTGATTCTTTCACCTGAATTCATTGTGAAGAGTATTAGTCACAACTAGATCACAATGGATGAACAACGACGATTGCTTCTAGAGGAAATTAGAAAATGGAAGAAGAAAATGGAAAATGAGAAAATCCTGCGACAGGAAATTCTCCAAGAAAGGAAAGAAATCCTTGAACACAATAGAATGTTAACAGCAATGTTTGTTGAACAAGAGAATAAAGTCATACAAGCTGATATGAAGGAGAGAGCTAAGAAAAGACGCTTGGAGAAGCAAGAAAAATGTAATAAGAAGTTACGAGGATCTTGAATTGAAGGTTTAAGTTGTTAGGAGTAGTTGTTAATATAAGGAATTTATGTTATTATTATTAGAAGTTTCTTATGTTGTTATGAGAAGTTTCATGTGTTGCTATGAGGAGTTTCATGTGTTGCTATGAGAAGATTCTTAATTTTTAATGAGGAGAGGAAGGAATAACAATCGCTCCTCAACTACCCCTCCACACTCTTCCACCACTTCTCCACACTCTTCCACCACTTCTCCACACTCCTCCACCACCCCTGCACACTCATCCACCGCCCCTGCACACTCCTCCACAACCCATCCACACTCCTTCACTACCCCTCCACACTCCACCACTCCTCCACACTTCTCCAACCCCCTCAACACTCCTTCACTACCCCCTCAACCTCCAATACCCCTCCACACTCGTCCACCACTCATCCACACTCCTCCACCACCCCTCCACACTCTACCAAACCTCAACTCTGCTTCACCACCCCTCCACACACTCCTCCACCCCAACCCTCCACACTCCTCCTCCACCATCCCTCCACACTCCTTCACCACCTGTCCACACGCCTCCACCTCCCCTCTTCTCTCCTCCACTATCTCCTCCACACTCCTCCATTACAAGTTCACTTTCATCCACAACCCCTCCACACTCCTCCCACACCTGTCCACACTCTTATACCACCATCCCTCCACTCTCCTCCACTATCCCCTCCACACTCCACCATTACAAGTCCAAACTCCTCAACCACTCCTCCACACTCCTCCACTATTCCCTCCACACTCCTCCATTACAAGACCACTCTCCTCCACCACATCTCCACACTACTCCACCACCCCTCCACACTTCTCTACCAACCCTCCACACTCCTCCATCACCCTCCACACTCCTCCACCACCCCCTCAAACTCCTCCACCACTCTTCCACACTCCTCCACCACTCCTCCACACTCCTCCACCTCCACTCCATACTCCTCCAATACCCCTCCACACTCCTCCCCCACCCTTCCACACTCCTCCTCCATCGCTCCACACTCCTCCACCACTCCTTCACACTTGTCCACCACTCATTCACAATTCTCCACCACCCATGCACACTTCTCCACCACCCTTCCACACACCTCCACGCTCCTACACCACCACTCCACACTCCTCCACCACCCCTGCACACTCCTACACCTCCCATGCACACTCTTCAACCACCCCTATACACTCCACCACCGCTCCACACTCCTCCAACACCTTTCCACGCTCCTCCACCTTCCCTCCACACTCCTCCACCACCCTCCACGCTCCTCCACCACTCCTCCACACTCATCCACCACCCCTCCACACTCCTCCACCCCCACACCTCCACACTCCTACACTCTCCTCGACCACTCTTCCACACTCCTCCCATCGCTACACAATCCTCCACATCCCCATCACACTTCATTACCACCCGTCCTCACTCCTCCACCTCCCCTCCACACACTCCAGCAACCCTCAATGCTTCTCTACACTCCTCCACCACCCTACCTCATCCCCTCCACACTCCTCAACACTCCTCCACCACCCTTGAACACTCCTCTTCCATCACTCCACACTCCTCCACCGCCCCTTCTTATTTCTCGACCAACCCTCAACACTCCTCCACCTCCCCTCCACGCTCTTCCACCACCCCTCAGTGCTTCTCCACTCTCCTCTACCACCCCTCCACACTCCTCCTCCATTCTTCCACACTCCTTCACCTACCCTCCACACTCCTCCACAACCCCTTCACACTTATCCACCTCCTTTAGACACTCCTTCACCATTCACACTCCTCAACCACACCTCCTCACTCCTACACCACCCATCCACACTCTTCCAACAATTCTCCACACTCCTCCACCACATGTCCACACGCCTCCACCACCTCCCTACTATCCTCCACTATCTCCTCCACACTCCTCCATTATAAGTTGTCTCTCATCCAAAACCCCTTCACACTCCTCCACCACCTGTACACACTCCTCCACCACCACCCCTCCACACTCCTCCATTACAAGACCACTCTCCTCAACCACCCCTAAACACTTCTCCACCACCCCTCCATACTTCTATACCAACCCTCCACACTCCTCCACCGTCCTCCACACTCCTCCACGACACCTCTACACTCCTCCACCACCCATCCACATACCTCCACCACATATCCACAATCATCCACATCCCCTCCACATTCCTCCAGCACCTTTCCAGACTCCTCCACCACCCATCCACACTCCTCCACCTCCACTCCACACTCCTCCAACACCCCTCCACACTCCTCCACCCTCCTCCACACTCCACCCTTCACACTCCATCCACCTCCACTTCCAACCCTCCACACTTCTCCCACTTTCCCTCTACATCCCCACACCCCTCCACACTCACACTCCCTCACTCCTCAAGACCCCTCAACCCCACACTCTCCACCACCTATCCACACTCCTCCACAACTCTCCTCCACCCCCTCCACACTCCACCACCACCCCCACACTCCTCCCATCCTCACCTGCACACCTCTCCAACACCCCCAACCTCCCTCCCACCACCACCTCCACCCCATCCCAAACCACAATCTACACTCCTCCAACCTTCCGCCACACTTCCTCCACCACCTCCACCCTCACTACCTCCAACATTCCTCCACCCCTCCTGCACCACCCTCCACAATCCTCCACCACCTCCAAACTCCCACCACCCGTCACACCCTCCCACCCACCCCTCACACTCTCCCCAACACCCACACAATCCCTTCACCCCTCCACACTCCTACCACCTCTCCCACCCCCTCAACACTCCTCACCACCCCTCCACATTCCTCCACCCCACACTTCTCCACCACCCTCCACACTCCTCCACCCACTCCTCAAAACTCCTAGACCATACTCCTCACTCCTCACCCACCACCCCCTCACACTCTCCATCACCCCTCCACACTCCTCCACCAACCCTCCACACTTCCCAACACCCCTCCCACACTTCTCTACCACCCCTCCCCACTCCTTTACCAACCCCTCCACAACTTCTCCCCACCCCTCCACACTCTCTAACACCACCCCTCTACACTTCTCCACCACCCCTCCACACTCCTCCACGACCCCGCCACACTCCTGCACATCCTGTCCACACTCCTCCACCACCGCTGCACACTCATCCACCACCCCTCAACACTCCTCCACCTCCCCCTCCACCTCTTCCACC
>NW_026469217.1:0-11764 GCF_026875155.1 Cherax quadricarinatus
TAAGTGAAATGTTGTTCCTTTTGGCTCTCTGTAAAGCACTTGAATCGCTCCCTTGGAATCAACGTGGATGATGGGGGGATGCTGATGGTCTGCAAGAGCATGCTGCAGAGCTTGTTGGATGGCAAAGAGTCGGTCTGGAGGAATGGTGCAATGGTCTGAGAGGGCCAACCTGCTGCCAGATTGCTGGGAATATCCCAGCAGCTGTGCGGCCCTGCCACGGGGCCCTCTGGAGCCATCGGTGTAATATGCCACACACCCTGGGCCTTCCGCACCCACAATGCTAGCCGAGGCAAGTCGTTGCAGTTGTCCTGTTTGCAGTGCCTCTTGCAGTCTGGTAGGTTATCCAGTGCACCGCAAACAGCTCTGGCGCCCAAGGTGGTGGCACCATGTAGTTCACTGCCAGTCTTTGTAGCCTCCCGCCTGGAGCAATGTCATGGGCAGGAGCTTCCGTGTGGCATCTGCTACCGACCACATCCATCGGCGGCCGGGATGCAGTGAATGACCTGTCCCTGGGGGACCCATAAATCTCTCATCAGTTTGTCAGCCCCGGGGAGTCAAAAATTTACTTTGCAATCCTCTTGGCACTACTAGTTGGATCCTGCTTAAAGAGGCTGTAGCTGCACCTAAAGGTTCAGAGCCACTGCACTGGCCCACCTAGGAGCCCCCACATAGCCTGTACGGCTGTGTTCGGGATCACACACAGAGGGATTTGACGTTTGTGGGTCTAGCATGAACCAGAGCAAGTTCCCCATAGTCAACGGGGGAGCGTTTTGCCTGTATGTAGAACAACCTTATGACCTCGAGGCTGGCCCCAACCCTAGGGTTGGCCATGGCACTCAATGCCCTGACCCTCTGCAGACCCTCTCTTTAATGGTGGTGCACATGTTTCTGGAAGGTGAGGCGCCTGTCAATGAGAGCCAAAGGGCGCCTATAACTGTGAACCCACTCCAGGTCGATGCCAGGACCCGCACCTCTGACTGGGTACTCTGGGACAAAGGGATCATGGCTTTGGATTTTACTGCAGATATCTTGAGCCCCAAGTGAAGGCAAGTGGAAGCCAGCAGATAGAGGTCCTCCTGGGCATGCTGTAAAAGCCGGCTCTTCCTAGGTACGACAAGTGCCAGGTCATCGGCATTGCTGAGGAGGATGGTGCCTCTGGAGAAAGGCCCGTTGCACCAGTGGTGCATCAGTACATGAACAGGGTGGGGCAAGCACCCTGCCCTGTGGAGTGCCGTTGTCCAGGGTCTTGAGAGAAAGAGGCATGCCCGGGAAGCGTACCCGGGCCCACCTTCCTGGAGATAGGAACGAAGCCATGAAACAGCCTGCCTTTAACCCCCCTGCGGGCCAAGAGTGAGAGGATGGCAGGTGCACTGGCTAGCTCAAAAGCTTTCTCGAGGTCAAGAAAGACAACAATGTTGGCTTTGCCCCGACCCAATGCCGGCCAGTAGAGTGGTAAGGCTTTCGAAAGTGGGCCCACTCTTCTGGTGAAGCCATAGAGGTGTTTATGAGGAGGGCCAAGCTTCCACCTCAGGCACTCCAACAACCATCCTTTCAGACACATTCGAGATGCAACTGGTGAGGGAGATAGGTCTCACACTGCTAGGTTTTCCCCCGGCTTAGGAATCGTATGATGTCAGCCTCCTTCCATACGACAGGAGTTTGCCAGCTCGCCACGTCCGTTTTACGACCCCCAGGACAGCGAATGTCCAGAATGGGCCAGCCCCGAGTGATCATGATATAGGTGATACCATCATGCCCCATGCAGTGTCCCGATGAGATGTAAAGGGCTGCCTGGAGCTCCGGGTCAGTGAAGTCTTCACCCCTGACGTCCTTAGCCGGGCATGCCACTTGGATCACCATCATCCTTCTAGGAAGGAGGGTGGCTTGGAGGCCTGGAGATCCTGAGGCATTTTTAAGCCATGGCCGCTCTGGAGGTGAAAAGGTCCACCAACGTTTCTGCCTCCGTTGTGGGGTCGGGTGCAGCTAGGCCACACTGCTACACTTCCCAGTGGCCAATTGGGAAAATTGGTCCAAATCTCAGATAAGGTGGAGGAGTAGCTGAAGGAGGCACACCACTCGAACCATTTAGCCTGCCGGGCCCTGTGTGAGACATGGGATCATGCCGCACCACTTCTTTGAGCAACGCATGGACTCAACTGTGGGATTACGCCTGTCATCTTGCGTATGACATTGATGCAGTGATTTTGCTCCCTTATGTCCTCATTGTAAAACCACCAACCATGTTTATATGACACTCTGCCTGTAAACTTAGGTATGGCTGCCTCAGCTGCACAGTGAAGGCCACCTGCAAGCTTGAGCCGCCTCATCTGGGTCTCCGGAAGAGGAGACTCTGCCCAACAGCGCTCAATGACCTCCTGGAAAACACTGCCAGTCGGCTTTTTTAGATTCCATCTGGGGGAGGTGTAGGGAGCAGGCATCGCTGGGCCATCAGCGTGGTGACCACTGCAAATGATCACTGGTGAACGGGGATGGACCTCCCATCTCGCACTCGAGAGCAACCGCCTAGAGATGAGTGTGACGTCCAAGCGGCCACCGTAGTGATGGGTTGGCTCACCATTATTGAGGAGGGGGATCTCAGGGACCTCCTCCAGCACAGCCGCAAGGTGCCTCCCAGCTGCGTTGGTAGGAGAGACAAAGAAAGTATTGGTGGTGGGCATTGACATCCCCAGCCAAAACAAGACCCTCCAGGGGCGAGTGCTGCCACCTCTGAAATGTAAAGGGTGTACCCCACAGTTGATGGGGTCATTGGAGTTGAATGAGGGATATGGCCCTGACGTAGATCGCCATGCCCCTGCCTTTCCTTGCAGGCACTGAAGGTAGCCCGAGAATCCCGGGATACTGGCTGCATTTGATGTGGGGAAAATTGGTAAGTGTCTCCGGGAAAACAGGAAAAAATCAACCTCATCTTGAACGGGCAGCTTCAATCACTAAGTGAATTTTCTGCTGCAGCCCGCAAATGTTCCACTGGAGAAACTTCAAGGCCGCAGGTGGCCCTCTGATTCCATCTCTGCCTGGGACTCATCGTCTGTTTGTTGGCGACTCTGGGGCCTCCTCCATCACGGACTGGAAGGTTTCCTGGATGATGGCCTTTAGTTTCCATTGAGTCCTTCCTGTCCAGTGGGAAACCACGCCCAGCATCCATGAGAGGACTGTCTGCAGGCGCCCCTGCGCCTGCGCCTCCGCCGATGGCAGCGGGCGACAGAGGAGTGCTGAGATGACCCCGATGGTTTTCTCTTCAGTCGAATCGGGAAATGATTCAACCATTACCTCCACCTCCGCAGGCATTGAGCTGGACGACCTGTCGAGTCGGTGCGGGGTCACTGGGTATGTCTGGTGGCTTTTTGACACTGCGAAAGCATAAACTGGGTGCACCCGGGGCCCCGGGCCCTGAGTGGCCATGGGCTTCTGGGCCCCGGGCCGGGAACCTCTGCCTGACTCTGGCCACTCACATAGGGCCTGCCCATGGGAGGAGGCCTGCTGGCGGTAGGGCAAGGAATATTGGTGCCCAGCAGGACCTGCTGGGCAGTGTGCCTCGCCTGTGGCTTTTTTTTCCCATTGATTCGTCTTCTTGGCCACCTTACCATCTGACCCCGTAGTTGACCGCGCTGCTGCAAGCCAGTGCATGCCCCTGATGCAACTGCCGGGGGCCCAGTGCCGGAACTCGCTGGTATTGCCCTCCTGCAGTATCTGGGCAACCGCGGTCAAAAGCCCATACCGACTGTTGCTGGGGGTTCCAAGGCTGGGTGGCGTCGGGGCTGTCGGTCGTTCCGAGATGAACCTGCTTTCCAGTGCTGCACCATCACAGGACAGCTCCAGTTCCAGGCATGGTGCCTCTTTGAGCATTGGCACACTTTGGGCTCTGGCCGAAGGGCTTTGCCAGTTGGCTGTTTGAGGATTGCAATGCAGTCCTTCGAGTCGTATGCCTTGCTGCACACACCACACATCTTCCTCGCTGGCAGGTGGGTGTAATATGATTGAACCACTGACAGATGAAGCATTGCACTGGGGCCCCAAAAGGTATGGTCGGGGCTTGAATCTTCCCCAAACCCCAAGGTCCAGGTGCGTGGGAAGTGGACCTTTGTGGTGGAAACACACCCCGTGGGTGGGCACCTTGTTCACTGTTGCAGTGAGTCGCTCTGCCTTGACAATATTGGGCACTTCCAAAATGGGGTCCAGTGGGAGGGGCACAGGGACGTGTAAGAGCACCCCCTTGTACACCTTCTCGAAGCAACCAGTTTTCCAAACCCTGCTGGGATGGGTCACAACCACCCTTTAATTATCATAAGAAAACCTTGTACCGAGGAATGACCAAAACCTCGCTCCTGAAAGTGAACTCGGTTTTCCCGAGAGTGAACTCGCATGGAACTTGAGGCAGGGTAAAACCTTTCCCGATACCTTACAAACCCCCTAATTCGGAACCTTGAATTTGGTGAAGCCCCCGGTTGCTTGTGCCCCGAGCTGAGCGGGGAAATTTCCCCCGTCCATTTGGAGTCAGCCAGTCCCCGTCCACTGTGGATGCCAGCCGCAAACGGTTTTAGGGGCCTGGGATGGCTCTATCCTTGCTAATGTGGAGCTATAGCCTCCTGCTTCCTTCCACAATCCCTATGGCCATCTGGGCGCAAGTCTCCTTGGGTAGCGGCTGCCGACGGATCTAGTGGGAGGTGGGGGCTCCCACCTGCCCCACGTCGTGTCGTTTCCCCCAACTCGTCCCCCGCATTCCAATGAACGTTTAGGCCGCTCTCCTGGGTTTGTCATGGTGACTAAGGTGGGGGACAGGCCCGAAGCAGAGCTGCTGCCTGTGACCACACTGGGTGAGAGCTGTGAGGCTCAGTGCCCCATCAGGCCCGACCACACACACGGGCTCCTGCCCTAAACACTAAACACAGTCCAAGACCACTAGAAACGTTGCCAATTGGTTAAAACTAACACAATATATTTTTCCAAGCGAACACAACCACCATCCTAAAAATCTTTCCACCCCGGGTTTTCCTATCCCTCTCGTGAGATCACGACCACTTATCAAATGTTGATGTGTGTACCGTTGTTCAAAACAAAAAACAAAAAAAAAGGAGGAACACGCAGAGGCCTCGGCCCTACTGGGCAGTCCTTTACAATTCATCCCCCAACAAAACATTTGCCCAAACCCCAATTTTCAATTCCACCCAAGAAATAAGCTCGATGTGAAAGTCCCACTCAAATCCCAAAACCCCCCCCACCATGTACTTATCCAACCAATTTGAAAAAACCCAAGTCCCACCTCAATAACCCAACTAGAGACGTTCCACTCATCAAATACCATTTCCAAACCAATACTTTTTATGTCCTTTTTTAAATCAAACTTTTCTAATTTTAAAACCAACGCGGGGTTTTCTCTTGGAAGACACCCCAAGACCTTATTAAAATCCCCTTTTTAATCCAACTTCCACTTATACACTTCGATCGGTCTCCCCTCTTTTTCGCAAACAAGTGAATAACTTAAATCTTCAATCTTTCTTAAAAGGAAGATTCAAAATCTATGTAAAAATTTAGTCATCCACCTGAATGTTTTCTAACGAATTATGTCCATTTTGTAATACGGAACCAGAACTGAGCGCAAAATCGGGTAGGCCTTACAATATGTAAAAGCTGCATAGGGACCCGGGACTTCTTTTGCTTACACTTCTTGATAAAAAATCCATAATCTATTTCCCTTATTTACGTAGCTTAGGCTTTGCTGTCGGGTTTTAAAGGGTTTGCTGCTCACCATAACCCCCCAACCCTTTTTTGCAATCTGTAGGGCTAATTCTACATCATTTAACTTTAATTACAGGGTTAGGGCACTCCCAACTTCAAACCCTTTTGATTTATCTAATTAAACCGGGCACTGCCATTTTTCTGACCAAAATAGATTTGTTTAAATCCTCCTGAAGTTCCATAACACTACTTTTTGAATCAATTTTCCCTATTTTTTTTGTGTCAGGGCGAATTTGTCATATCACTAGAAATTCCCTCTCAAGACTTTGATATATATTATAAAAAAAAACGGGCCCAAGACTGACCCGTGGAAGCCATTGTTACAGATCCCCACTGGATTTAACCCCTTTTAGGCACTCTCTGCTTCCTGTCAGGGGCCATGACTCGACCACGAGAGCACTTTTCCCCCAAATGCCATGACTCCACTTTTTTTAACCCCTGGGCGAACTCTACAAAACCTTCAAAAATCTAATAAAAAAAACAAACTTTATTGTGGTCAACGCCTCAAAACTTTACTGAAAAATTAATAAATTATTAGAAAAACCCGGGCCTCTGTGAATCCTGCTGAGTATCTTTAATCAACTATGCTTATCGAAGGCTTTTTATAATCTCACTAAATTTGACTTAGAATTTGCCTACAATTAGGTCAGGCTTTTGGGGGGGAATTTGACGGTAACGACTTGTCCCCTTTTTTTTAAAAATTTGAGTTACATTAGCCATTTTCCACATATCAACACAAAACCTTTTGAAGAGATAAATAAAAAATTTTAGTTAAGGTTCGAATTTCCCATTTGTTTTCCTTAAGAACCCTTGAAAAAACCTCTCAGGCCCCGGCGACTTATTTTTGTTTCATCTGTCTTCTCTTCACAACCACTCACTAGGACTGTGATGTTACAAATTTATCTTTTTCAGCCCACTGTAAAAATTAATTTACGGGGAATATTTTTTAGGTTTTCCTGTGTAAAAACGAGAAAAATAATTTTTTAAAATCAAGACATTTCATTCTTTTGTCAGAAGTCCCCATAGTTATTTTTAAGGGGACCATTTTATCCTAACTTGTTCTATAACCGGAAAAACTTTTGGGTTTTTTTAGAATCCCACAACTTTAATTTCATATCCCTTTTATTTTTCTTACCCCCTTTTTTAATGCCCCTCTTAATGTCAATAACGATCTAAGATGACCCTCCCCCTTTTGATACGCCAAAATCCTTTCTTATGCCCTATAGATATTTAACCTATTATTCTCCTTTTTGGTCATTTCATTTGACTAATTTTTTTATAGGGGATAAACCTCTTTAAAGCATGTATAGTTTCAAAAACTGCCCTATTGATAGCCCCTTTTTCGTACCCCGTCAACAGATAAAAGTGTTCTCAACCCATCGTAACTGCTAAGCAAAATGGGGACTGTTATGATTATCGCTACAAACGTCTTCCTTTAAATGCAAATGTAATTGATTTGTGCGCTAGCACCCGTTCCTCTGAAATTTCTAAATTATTAACAAGGGTTTTAATTTTTTGCCAAAACTAAGTAAAGCGGGTTTTCCCCCCTTGAGTTCTGTACAAACTCTTAAAAAAACAATCCTGAAATACTTCTAAGAATCAAAAAGTTTCAAAATTCCCATCAAAAAATTCCAATCAACATGACTAAATTTTAAAGTCTCCTAAATACTACTTTATCGCCCCTTGGGCCTAAAAATTTCCTCCCATAGTATTTCCCTTGGTCCCTATAATTTTGGGGGGGCGGTATACACCCCTAAAATCAGTTTTTTCATCCCCCCCTTTAAAATTCCCTTCCAAACAACTCTGTATTTTTTATTTCAACTTAATACCCTTTTTTATCAAAATTCAAGGATCTCGACATACAAGCCACCCCACCCCCCCCCCCCAATACTTCATCTCTTGGAACAATTTTTAAAAACCCAAATATGAATTCCACAGCATTCCCGACTTTTTGAATTAAAACCCGTCTCATTTAAGGCAAATACATAAAATTTTTCCCCTACATAGCAACTAATCTAAACTCCCATCTTTTTCCCTAGACTACGGCAATTAGTAATAAACTTGAAAGACCCCCCTTTCTTTTTACCCTTCCTGCCATTTCTTTTTTTTCACAAAACCATTACTGTCCTTTCCCCCAAGGTCTCTGGCTTTCAATATAATCTCGTTCTTATTATTCTAGTTCCCCTAGAACTCGAAATATTACTACACGGGGACTTCACTGTTTTCCCGCCAAAAACCCCCACCACTAAATATTCCTATTTAAAGCCTAACTGCTCCCTCCATCAGTTCCAGTGCTCCCACCCCACACCTAGATAAGTGAACCCCATCCCCCACAACATGTCATTTTGCCATAAAGAGGTCCCCCGTTGTCAAGAATTTACCGCATTTTCCTTACAGTATTTGTCCAGCCACAATTGACACCAATTCCCCGACAACCATTCATTTTTCCCAAACCCCCCCCTTTAAAAAAACCACATATGAGAGGGTTTTTCCCCCCCTTACTTCTAATTATTTTTATTGCGCCTAACCTGCTAAACAGGTCCTCACTCCTACGTCGCCAACACGTTGCCTCCCCACTGAGCAGATAATAGGATTGCTCCCATTACCTCTCAAGCATCCAGACGGGTACAAATCCCCCATCCCACCCCCGGGAAAACAAACTCCTGTCTCCTACTCCTTTCCTTTAAACAGAACGCCCTTTCCCTAACCTAACTTGGCTATCCCCAACAACAACAATATTCTACCTTCCTTAAAGTCTTTCGTCGTGACTTCCCAGTAGTCAACTCACTCGCGGTAGCACTGAAAGTATTTGGTGTTTCCACAACAGTTTCCACGGCAGTCTCTTTTTCTTTATCGTTTCTCACCTTTCCCTTCGCTTTTTGATCGTCAACTTTTTTTTCCCTGCTGTCCACCACGACCATTTCCCTTCTGACCTAAGGACTCAAAACAGGAGGGCTACCCGAATTTTTTTTTTTCCTCGGGCGTCGGCCCAATTTCCATATTCGCCAACCCAATTTTTCCTTTAAACTTTTGGGAAAAATTGCCGATGGAGGGCATCTTTCTTTAATTCTAAGAGGCGCGCAAACAGTCCCTTCACAGACCAGTACACGTCACAAACCCAAAAACCCAACCAATTCCCCGAGCCTGCGCAGCACGTCACACGGCCCCCAAAAGCGATGCGAACGAACAGAAAAAGCAAATACCACAAGTAAGAACCCACAGGGGCGAGGGGGAATGGGGACAGCTCGAAGAATGTCGGCGGAAAGGGTGTCTTGAGTCGAAGAGATAAAGTCAGGACAGACCCAAAAAGCTAAGCCTTGAAGCGAAAAGGGGCAGCAACACAAAAAACGGGGAACACTCCCGTCCGGGTGGGAAACTATCTGCATCTTGCATTCTTGATGTTATTGGCGCGGCAAAGCTGGAGGCGTGGCAAGGGGGGCAGCTTCTTTATTGGTCAGGTGTCGTTAAAGTGTGAATCAGGATTTTCATCATTAATTCAATGTTGAGGCATTTTCCCTTTTGTTGTGATTGTTGGAGGAAAAGATAATAGTCTTGTAATCTTGGGTTAAATGCGGGTTTGGCTTGTAACGGTCAAAGGCATCTTATGCGTGAAGGACAAGGGTTCCTTTTTCGATTTTAAACTTTTACTTTTGGGCGAGTATTTCTCGTAAAAGGGCGACATTCAGGGGGGTTCTTGGTCAAAGCTATAGAAAGTTAATTTTCCAGGCAGATTGATCTCGGTGTTGGTCTCTGTATTAAACGTCGAGTGATGACTGTAGGTTTTTTTGGGGGTTGCAGCATTGAAGGTTATTCAATGTTGGTGTCTCCGCACAAGTGCAAAGAAGACTGTGGTGGGAAACGTGGCTTCTGATTGGGGCTTTTTTTTGGGGAGTGGAGGCGAAGGGAAAGATATTTCTCCGCCACACGACCAATCGACGAATAGAGGCGTGGTGCGTCTTGGATGTTATCAGGGAATGTTATTGGGGGAAATTTAAAAAGTATCGCGTCGTTTCAATTAATAATTCCTTTAAGTCATCTGGCGCTTTAAACTGACGATCTTTGGGGTATTTTCAAAACTAGCGATGTGGACTTTCAGGGGAAATTAAATGATGGCATTTGTTAATGCAAGAGTTCATTAATACTGTTTAAAGAGCCAGGTTTTTCACATTTTTTCATGTGGCAAAACACTGCAGTAAAAGAATTTTTAGAGAATCACAGGGGGTTGGGTAGGAAGGTGGCGGAGGGAACTGTTTGGGGCTTGTAGAATCTTGGATGTTTTTAGATTGAATCTTGGGAATTGCAGCGTTTAAAGGGGAGGTTTCCCGATGACTTCTTTTTTTCTTACCCTTTATTCTTAGGAGGGTACCTTACGCACTGGACATTTGGGTCAAGAGTATGGGGGTCATTTTACAGTTGATGCAAATGGAGCACAGTGGAATGCAAAACGAAAAACTGTCCTTCAGACCAACAGGTGGAAAAAATTTTTCTATTCTTTACGTGGGATCGGGAGAAGATGACTGTACATAACAGTCCAACAAGGGGTTTGTACGGAACGTTCGGTTTAATCTTCGTGGTTGATGAGTAGTAAAGATGGCCCCCGGCCCCGAAAAAATGCTCGGACACCATGGTAACGCCAGGAATGTGACCCTTTACATTGAGGAAGCGGGGGATCTTTCACAACAAGTCATCTTGGGCCCCTGCTGAGGGCTTCAAGATGACGTAATTTTCCTGGGTGGACATGTTCGGACACTGCAAGCTTTTCATAAACACGAAAGTTTGCAAGCATTAAAGGTGACGTGGGGGTGGAAAGCCCTGTCTCTAAGGTCTTAGGCATATTTTAAGCACTTTGTCAGCTTCAGCATCATCGAGAAAAGTGAGATAAAAAAGCTCCTTTCGTGACGTAATCTGGAGAATTTTTTCGTAAAAGACAATGTTGAAGAAGCTGCAACCAAGCTTCGGGGCGTCATCACGAAGCAACTTGGTTTAATTTTCCCACGATGTGAAATCGGGAGAGGAAAGTAAATAAGATTTCTTTGGGGATTTTTAATCCCGGGGGGGTTACCCACCCAGGATAACCCAAGAAAGTCAGTGCGTCATCGGGGACTGCAAATTTATTTCCTTTGGGGGCCCTTTAAACTTGTCCCCAGGATGCACCCACACCATCACTAAAAACCCAGGTACCTATTTGCGCTAGGTAACGGGACAACAGGGTAAAGGGAAAAGTGTACAATCTTCCACCCGCCGGGGAAACGAACCCGGGCCCTCCGCGGTGAAACAGGGGCTTTAGCCACCAGGGGCCGGGGGTGACGTTCTTCTTCTTAGACCAGACTTTGGGAAATTGTAAAGGAAAAGGATGGGAAGGATGAAATTGGAAAAGGGTGGAGGGGGGAGAGAGGTAGGATAAAAAGGGAAAATCCCAACCACTTTGGGGTAATTAAAAAGTGTATGTAAGATAAAAAGATAATCTTTAAAAGGGGGGTAAAACAACCCTTTTAAATCACATAGATATAAAAGTATATAAGTACTGACTCTGAAAGGGAGTAAATATCAAGTTGCAATTGCCTTTTTTTTTTTTTTTTTTTTTTTTTTTTTTTTTTTTTTTTTTTTCGGGTTTCACAACGGAATTTAAGCGACAAGAAGGGAAAAATTTCCTGACCAAATTATAAAGAATTACTTGACAATGGCTTCTTTCAGGTGGGTCCCCCCCCATATTACATATAGCATAATTTTTACAGAGATGTTACATAAGACGCCCCCCCAATTTTGGGGGGATGATTTTCCATAAACATAGAAGGGTTCTGGTGTTTCCCAAACTTCTTCTTCGGGAAGGGTTCTCAAAACATGGGCCGTAAACATCTTTAGGATAAAAGACGGACCCCCTGTGGGGGAGGGTTTAGTCCTGTGAGGGGGAGTATTTAGATATAATCCATGGTATTTACAACTGTATATGATTCTCTATCCAGTATATTCTGCATTGTAAAGAGTTTTCTTTTTTAGGTTCAAAAACGAT
>NW_026469218.1:0-11637 GCF_026875155.1 Cherax quadricarinatus
CAGGTCCCCAACCCCACCTTACACAGTAGACCCCCATAACACCCTGCCAGGTTCTCCACCCCACCTTACACAGTGGACTCCCATAATACCCTGCCAGGTCTCCCACCCCACCTTACACAGTAGACTCTCATAACACCCTTCCAGGTCTCCCTCCCTACCTTACACAGTAGACTCCCATAACGCCCTGCCAGGTCTCCCACCCCATCCTTAACAGTAGACTCCCATAAAACCCTGCCAGGTCTCCCACCCCACCTTACACAGTAGACTCCCATAACACCCTGCCAGGTCTCCCACCCCACCTTACACAGTAGACTCCCATAACACCCTGCCAGGTCTCTCCACCCCACCTTACACAGTGGACTCCCATAATACCCTGCCAGGTCTCCCACCCCACCTTACACACTAGACTCCCATAACACCCTGCCAGGTCTCCCACCCCACCTTACACAGTAGACTCCCATAACACCCTGCCAGGTCTCCCACCCCACCTTACACAGTAGACTCCCATAACACCCTGCCAGGTCTCCCACCCCACCTTACACAGTAGACTCCCATAACACCCTGCCAGGTCTCCCACCCCACCTTACACAGTAGACTCCCATAACACCCTGCCAGGTCTCCCACCCCACCTTTCACAGTAGACTCCCATAACATCTTGGCAGGTCTCCCACTCCACCTTACGCAGTAGACTCCCATAACACCCTGCCAGGTCTCCCACCCCACCTTACACAGTAGACTCCCATAACACCCTGCCAGGTCTCCCACTCGCTCAACCCTCAAAAAAAACCCAGAATTCAGTGTTGGAAAAGAAGCTGAAGGTATGGTACACCTTCGCAGATGGAATAAGGAATAAGTGTGAGGAGTGACACGAGAGAATTACAGAGGTATCACCAGACCTTATAGCTCTCACAGAAACAAAGCTCACAGGAATGATAACAGGTGTCATCTTTCCAACTGGATATCAGTTCCTAAGGAAAGACAGAGGGAATATAGGGGGTGGTTTAGTTGCACTCCTCATCAAAAACCAGTAGAGTTTTGAGGAGTTGGAATGTCCCAAGATGGTGATTGCAATGATGTATAACCCACCACAGAATAGTAGGAGGCCAAGACAAGAATATGACGAGAACAATAGAGCAATGGTTGATACATTGGCTGAGGTGGCCAGAAGGGCCCACATGGGCAGGGCAAAGTTACTAGTTGTGAGTGACTTCAATCACAAGGAACTGACTGGGAAAACCTGGAGCCACATGAGGGACCAGATATTTGGAGGGTTAAGACGCTGGTGTTGGTACTGGAAAAGCTGATGCATCAACATGTTGGGGTCTCTACCAGAGAGAGAAGAGAGAATGAACCAGCAAGACTGGAACTCATATTCACCCTGAGTAGTTCAGACACTGATGACATCACATATGAAAGGCCCCTCAGAGGTAGTGATCATTTGGTCCAGAGATTCGAATATATAGTAGAGTTACAAGTGGAGAGAGAAGCAGGAAGAGCAGGACGGGAGAAGCCAAACTACAAAAGAGGTGACTACAAAGGTATGAGGATTTTCCTGAATGAGATTTAGTGGGAAAGAGAATTGATGGGAAATCAGTAAATGAAATAATGGAATATGTGACAACAAAATGCAAGGAAGCAGAGGAGAGGTTTGTTCCCAAGGGCAACAGAAATAATGGGAAGACCAGAACGAGTCCTTTGTTCACTCAAAGTGTGCTAGAGATTGGAAAAAGTGCAGAAGACAAAGGACCCAAGGAAAATAAGGAGATTAGTCGAAGAGCCAGAAACAAATATGCACATATAAGGAGGGAGGGCCAACGGCAATACGAAAATGACATAGTATCGAAGTCTGACCCGAAGCTGTTGTACAGCCACATCAGGAGGAAAACAACAGTCAAGGACCAGGTAATCAGACTGAGGAAGGAAGGAAAGGAGATCACAAGAAACGACTGACAAGTATGTGGAGAGCTCAATGTGTGATTTAAAAAAGTATTTTCAGTGAAGACAGGTCTCCAGAAAGCTAGAATGGTGGGGTACACCAACAAGTACTGGACACAATACACACAACTGAGGAGGAGGTGAAGAGGCTGCTTAGTGAACTTGATACCTCAAAGGCGGTGGGACCGGACATCTCTCCGTGAGACTTGAGAGAGGAAGCAAAGGTCCTGTGTAAGTAAGTTTATACAGGTATACACATATACGGTTACATAGATTATCATACATAGCAGCATGTGTGTAAAGAACCTGGGATAACCCAAAAAAGTCAGACAGAGTGACTTATTTCCATTGTTAGTGTGTGCCACTAACAATGGAGGTATAACAGGCAGTGCAATGGATCAGAGAATACCTGACAGGGACGCAACCACAAGTCATGGTACGTAACAAGGTGTCAGAGTGAGCGCCTGTGACGACTGGGGTTCCACAGGAGTCAGTCCTAGAACCGGTGCTGTTTCTTGTATATGTGGATGACATGACGGAAGGGATAGATTCAGGAGTATCCCTGTCTGCAGATGATGTGAAGCTAATGAGGAGAATTCAATCGGATTAGAATCAGGCAGGATTGCAAAGGGATCTGGACAAGCTGCCAGCTGGTCGAACATCTTGCTCCTGGAGTTCAACCTCACCAAGTGAAAAGTCATGAGGATTGAGGATGGGCAAAGAAGACCGCAGACAGAGTACATATTAGGGAGCCAAAGTCTGCAAACCTCACTCGAGAAAGAGGATCTTGGGGTGAGTATAATATCGAGCACATCTCCTGAGGCGCACATCAGCTAAATAACTGCTCCAGCATCTGGGCGTCTGGCAAACCTAAGAATAGCGTTTCGACATCTCAGTAAGGAATCGTTCCAGACTCTGTACACCATGTACGTCAAGCCCATACTGGAGTTTGCAGCACAAGATTAGAGCCCACATCTGGTCAAGCACGTTAAAAAATTAAAGAGAGTGCTAAGGTTTGCAACAAGACTAGTTCCAGAGCTAAGAGGTATGTCCTACGAGGAGAGGTTAAGGGAAATCAACCTGACGACACTGGAGGACAGGAGAGATAGGGGGGACATGATAACGACATATAAAATACTGAGATAGGGACAAGATGTTTCAGAGATGGGACACAAACAACGATGGGTCAGAATTATAAGTTGAAGACTCAGATGAATCACAGGGATGTTAGGAAGTATTTCTTCAGTCACAGAGTTGTCAGGAAGTGGAGTAGTTTGGAAAGCGATGTAGTGGAGGCAGGATTCATACATAGCTTTAAGAAGAGGAATGATAAGACTCATGGAGCAGGGAGAGAGAGTACCTAGTAGCGACCAGTGAGGAGGTGGGGCCATGAGCTGTGAATCGACCCCTGCAACTACAATTAAGTGAGCATACATACACACACACACACACACACACACACACACACATGCACACACATACACACACACACACACAGTCAGTCAGCAGACGTGGGTCACAAGGCTCCGAGATCTTTAGTGGTTTTTAAGGCGTGCAACAACTGCTAGCAGTAATCAGCGGTAGTGACAACGTCAGTGAACAATCCTACGAGTGATAACCAGAGTTATTAGTTAAAAAAAGTCGAGAGGAAGCCTGAAATCTTTAATATTTCAAAGTGTCAAACCGTTAGTGGATAGTAGGCTTCTGTTGCTACACAGTTTCAAATATACAAAGATTCAAGTGAGTGTGGAAGCAGGTGTTCAAGAATTTCGAGAGATTGGATAACAAGTGAAATGTGGGGCACCATACAGTGAGAGTGAAAAAGTTAATAAGCAAATGTAGAAAGGAAAAATATAATATATAACAAGGGAAGGTGGCATTTAGGTGCTGGAAACAGTGACGTCACAACATTTGTGTGGTCATTATACATTTAAAGTGTAACACCGAAGGTGGAAGGTATTCCAATATATAGTGAAGTGTACTCTTTCATAAGTGACACGAGGGACGCGGATGCATGTGCATTCCGGTTATAAAGCTCACAGGTGAGATTTACAAATAGTGATAGAAGGCTACGTCATCAGCATTGCAACTGTCATCGCATCACGCCAGCTTAAGTATCACTCACCTGTTGGGGTTGTTTTTTGGGGGTTCCTGAATCCTGCCTTGAGGTCACTGTTAGATATGGTCACTCACTCTGAAGCTATTACCAGGAATTAGAGCAGTTATAGGCATAGTAAGGTGAAGATAGGGGGTTGACCTAGCGAGGAGCAAGCTAGCGAGGGGAAGCCTAGTGGGGTGTGTCAGACACTCCTAGAGCTAGACAGTAAATTTTACAACCTAATTACTTTTGTGTTTTATAAGTAGAAGTGATAGACAGTGCTAGAATCACTGTTTGGTAGTTTTAGAAATACGGGTATTATACTGATATTATTAGCAGTTTGAATACTTAGAAGTGGGGGCACACATACACACACACACACACCACTCACATCTCACATACACACATACACACACACATACACACAGGAACAAGCACCTTGTGTAAGCTGTAGTTACTCACGCAAACCACACTTACACAGGATTTCACACGTCCTGTGAACTGACATCTGAACCTTTCTCCACGCCTCCCCCCCCTCTTTCTACACTAAGTAGACCTCTTCTACCTCTCTCACTCTTTACCTATATTCTCCATCTCTTACCTATCACTTCTCTATTCTCTTCTCTCTTCCCTGTCCATCATTCCCCTCTAACATCTCTTACCTCTAACACCTCCCCCCCTCTAACAAATCTCTCCCCCTCTAACAGCTGTCCCTCCCATTATCTCTCCCCTCTCCCTTTCCCACCTCTCTCCATCTCCCCTCCTCCCCCTTTACGCCTCTCTCCCCTCTCGCTCCTTCCATCTCCCCCCTCTTTCCCCCTTCTCCCCCTCTTTGCCTTCCCCTTCTCCCTCCCTCCCTCCTCCCTTCTCACTCTCCTCTCTCTCTCTCTCTCTCTCTCTCTCTCTCTTCTCTCCTCTCTCTCTCTCTTGCCTCCTCTCCTTGCTCTCTCTCTCTCTCTCTTTGCTCTATCTTCTCTTTGCTCTTCTCTCTCTTGCTCTCTCTCTCTCTTGCTCTTTCACGCTCTTGGCTCTCTCTCTCTCTTGCTTCTATCTCTCTTGCTCTCTCTCTCTCTTGCTCTCTCTCTCTCTTGCTCTATCTCTCTCATGTCTCTCTCTCTTCGCTCTCTCTCTCTCTTGCTCTCTCTCTCTCGCTCTCTCTCTCTCCTTGCTCTCTCTCTATCTTGCTCTCTCTCTCTCTTGGCTCTCTCTTTGCTCCTCTCCTCATCTCTTGCTCTCTCTATTCTCTTGCCTCTCTTCTCCTCTTCGATACCTACCTCCACCTCACCCCGCCACTCTCTCTGCTCTCTCTCTCTCTTGCTCTCTCTCTCTCTCTCTTTGCATCTTCTCTCTCTTGCTCTCTCTCTCTCTTGCTCTTTTTTCCTTTCATCTCTTTGCTCTCTCTCTTGCTCTCTCTTCTCTTTGCTCTCTCTCTCTCTCTTGCTCTTCTCTCTCTTGCTCTCTCTCTCTCTTCTTGCCTCTCTCTCCCTCTTGCTCTCTCTCTCTCTTGCTCTTCTCTCTTCTCTTGGCTCTCTCTCTCTCTCTTGCTCTCTCTCTTCTTGCTCTCTCTCTCTCTTGCTCTCTCTCTCTCTTGCTCTCTATCGTCCCCATTTTCCCTTCTAACTCTCCCCTCTTCCTAATCTTCCTTCACTCTCTCTCCCCTCTACCTTTCCCTTCTTCTTCACTCACAAAAAAAAAAAAAAAAAAAAAAAAAATGGTGGGGACTCGCAGGAACCCAAGGACCCATATGAGAATGGTATCGGGTAGGGAGGAGTGGATGGAGGAGCAGTGGAAAACGGCACTGGTACACTACGAACCCGATCCGGGAGAGAAAATTCGGAGAGCCTCTCTGAAAAAAATGGAGAAAGGCTCTCTTGTGAAAATTGGAAAGGAGGGTTGGAGATGGAGACAAAAGAATTGGAGGCAAAGTCGAAACTGCCAGTAGCAAAGTCTAAGGGGTCAAGAAGTGAAGATACATAGGGCTGAAGCGAGTTATAGGGGCAGTGACCAGAGTGGACAAGCATATGGAAGTGCGAGGCCGGAACAGGAAGGAAGGAATTCTGAATTATGCTAAGGTCACATCATATCAGCCAAGGAGGACCAAGGAAGTGAAATGGAAGATCCGTGGTTGCAGATGGAGAGGGTGTTAGGTCGAATGCTGAGGCACAACAGGCTTATCAAGAGCACTGGCAAATAAGGGAGAAGAAACTGACCACATAAGGCAGGATCCAGGAGGTCACGAGGGTTGAGGCACTGGGAGGAAGAAAGGGCAAATTCAGTGTTTATCCATGGGCAACAGGAGAGAGAGGAAAGGACAACACTGAAAGGAAGCAGAAGAAAGAAAGGAGATTGAGAAAATACCTCACGGGAAATAGGTGAAGAGATGGACGAGATTGTAAATTTTCAAGAATAGGGGGGTACTCGAAGGGGAGACAACGACCATCAAGCTGATTCTAGGCCGGAACGTCGGAACAGGATCTCCAAGAGAAACCACGATTTGAAATACTCGGAAGGCGTACAAGAGGGTGGTTCCTAGACATAGACAGAACAAAAATCAGAACGACAGCAGCTGAGGGAGAGGACCATAAAAGCGAAAGGAGTGCAGGAAAGAGACAAGGAGGGAACCAGCAGAGGTCAGTCAGAGCAGCTCGGACAGAAACAGCAAGGGCAGTGAGTAACACACACAACTTCTCTCAGAAAAACATTACAATACTCGAAACCCCCCCCCCCCCCCCCCCCGGCCGCCATCTAGAGCCCTATCACACCCATCCAACACACACTACAATCAATTACCCACAGGCCTCCACCCAACACCGAGCTATAGAATCCCACTGTATGCACCAGTCTCCACCCTCACAGGCCCCCCAAACCACAGTGTGGAAAGGAAACTGAAGGTATGGTACACAAACGCTGATGGAATAAACAAGTAAGGGGAAGGAGTGGCACGAAAGAGTCAAAGAAGCATCACCGCGACATCATTAGCTCTCACAGAAACCAACGCTTACAGGTAATGATACAGATGCCATCTTTCCAACGGGATACCAAATCCTGAGGAAAAGACAGAGGGGAACAGGGGGGGGGGTGGTCGGAGTGGCGTTGCTGATCAATAATCGCTGGGAATTTTGATGAGCTGGAGAGGGAGATCGCGGTGAAAGAAAGTGCTTACATAGTGGGAAACACTTCTCTCTGGATGGTCCAAGGTGGTAATAGCGTGGTGTATAACCACCACAGACTGCAGGAGGCAAGGCAAGAGTACGACGAGAGCAAGCAATAGAGCGAATGGTTGACAATGGCTAGAGTGGCAAGAAGAGCTCATGCATGCAGGGGCAAAGCTCCCTGATCTGGGTTGAATTACTTTAACCACAGGAGATCGTATGGGAGAACTTGGACCACATGGGGGCAATGATACAGGAGGGCTAAGATGATGGAGGTGGGTACTGAGAACTTATGTTATACCAACACGTGAAGGGACACTACAAGGACGATAGGAGAGGATGAACCAGCAAGGCTGGACTTAGCTTTTCACTTCAGTGATGCGATATCGAGGACATCACATATGAAAGACCCCTTGGGGCAGTGACCATGTGGGTTTTAAGCTTCGCGAATACACAGTAGAGCTACAAGTGGAGGGAGAAGCAGGACGGCCAGGACGAATGAAGCCAAACTACAAGAAAGGGGACAACCCAGCGAATGTGGGGAGGAACTACCTGGAACGGGGTTCAGTGGACAGAGAAAAGGCCAGGGAAGCCAGTTAATGAGATCAAGGAATATGGAAGCAACAAAATGCCAGGAGGCTGAGGAGAGGTTTGTACCCATGGGTACAGAGTAATGAAAAAGCCAGGATGAGCCCATGGTTTGACCAAAGGTGCAGGGAGCAAAACAAGTTGTGCTAGGGAATGGAAGGAAATATAGAAGGCAAAGGACCAGGAGATAAGGAGACAGTCGTAGAGAGAAAGAATATATGCAAGATAAGAAGGGGAGGCCCAGACAATATGAAAATGACATAGCAGCGAACGAAAGCCAATCTGACCAGAAACTGTTGTACAGCCACATCGGAGGAATCAACAGTCAAGGACCAGGTATCAGGCTAAGGACGGAGAGGGAGGACACAGAAATGACGTGAAGTATGGTGAAGAACCTCAACAAGTGATTCAATGAAGTGTTCACAGAGGAGACAGAAGGGACTCCAGAAAGACGGAGAGGTGGGCACACACGTGAGGCTGCATTAGCGCACCACCAAGTGCTGGACACAGTGCACACAACCGAGGAAGAAGTGAGAGGACTTCTGAGTGTAGTAGATAAGTCAAAGCAATGGGGCCAGTAACATCCCCTGGGTATTGAGAGAGGGAGCAGGAGGGCGCTATGTGTACCCTAACAACATATCAATACATTATCGAAAACAGGGCGATTGCCTGAGGCATGGAAGACAGCAAATGTAGTCCAATCTTTAAAAAGGAGACAGACATGAAGCATTAAACTACAGACAGCTGTCATGACATGTATATATTGAAATTATGAAGAGTTATAGTGAGAAGAGTTGGGAACACCTAGAAAGGAATGATCTCATCAACAGCAGCCAGCATGGTTTCAGGGACGGGAAAGCCTGTGTCACAAACCTATGGAGAGTTCTATGACATGGTGACAGCAGTAAGCAAGAGAGGAAGGGGTGGGTGGATTGGATTGCATTTTCTTGGACGCAAGAAGGCGTTTGGACACAGTTCCAACAAGAGATTGGTGCAAAAACTGGAGGACCAAGCAGGGATAACAGGGAAGGCACTACAATGGATCAGGGAATACTTGTCAGTGAAGACAGCGCGAGTCATGGTTACGTGGCGAGGTGTCAGAGTGGGCACTGTGACCGCGGGGTTCCCGCAGGGGTCAGTCCTAGGACAGTGGCTGTTTATGGTATTTGTGTTGAACGACATGACAGAGGAATAGACTCTGAGGTGTCCCTGTTTTGCAGATGACCGTGAAAGTTGATGAGAAGAATACACTCGAATCGAGACCAGGCAGAATACAAAGGGATCTGGACAGGCTGCAGACCTGGTCCAGAATTGGCTCCTGGAGTTCATCCCACAGTGCAAAGTCATGAAGATTGGGGAGGGCAAAAGAAGGGCCACAGACGGGACAGTCTAGGGGGTCAGAGACTACAAAAACCTCACTCAAGGAAAAGATCTTGCGGTTGAGTAAAAACACCAGGCACATCTCTGAACGCACATCAACCAAATATAACTGCTGCAGCATATGGGGCGCCTATAGTCAAACCTCGGAAAGCATTCCGACATCTTAATACGGAATCGTTCAGGCCCTGTACACCGTATTACGTTAGGCCCATAGTGGAGTATGCGGCACAGTTGGACCCCAACTAGCCAGCACGTAAAGAAAACTAGAGAAAGTGCAAAGGTTTGCAACAAGGACTAGTCCCAGAGCAAGAGGTATGTCCCTACGAGGAGGGTTAGGGAAATCAACTGCTCGCTCCCGGAGGACAGGGAGAGAGATAGGGGGGACATGATAAACGACATACAAAATATGAGAGGAATGACAAGGTGGACAAAGACAGGATGTTCAGAGATTGGACACCAGTAACAAGGGGGACACAGTTGGAAGCTGAAGACACAGATGAATCACAGGGATTGTTAGGAAGTTTTCTTCAGCCACAGAGTAGTCAGTAAAGTGGAATTGTTTGGAAGCGATGTAGTGGAGGCCGGATCCCATACTAGCTTAAGCAGACAGTGGGTATGATAAAGCTCACGGCTCAGGGGAGTGACCTAGTAGCGATCAGTGAAGAGGCGGGGCCAGGAGTCGGACTCGACCCCGCAACCTCAACTAGGTGAAGTACAACTAGGTGAGTACACACACACACAACACCACCACACACACACAACACACACAACACACACACACACACCCACACACACACACACACACACACACACACACACACACAACACACACACACACACACACACAAAACGAGTCATTGTACGCGACGAGGTGTCAGCGAGTGGAGCTGTGACAAGCCATTGGGTTTCCACAGGGGCAGTCCTAGGGACCTGTGCTGTTCTTGGTATATGTGAACGACATACGGAAAGGGATTTTATTTTTAGACTCAGAAGTGTCCTTGTATGCAGACGATGTGAAGTTACTGCGAAGAATTAAATTGTGAGACCGGGGCAGGACTTAAAGAGCCCTGGACAGACTTACCCCTGGTCCAGCAAAGGCTTTTCAAATTTTTAATCCTGCCAAATGAAAAGCATGAAGATGGGGGGAAGGGCACAGAAGCCCACAGCCCCGGTATAGGTAGGGGGCCAAAGACGCAAACCCACTCAGAGAAGATCTTTGGGGGATAAACACCGGGGATTCTCCGAAGCACACATCAACCAGATAATGCTGCAACATATGGGCGCCCGGCAAACCTAGAAAAAGCATTCGATACCCTTTGTAAGGAATCGTTCAAGACACTGTACCCTTATGTCAGGCCCATACGGAGTATGCCCGCACCTGTTTGGAACCCGCAATTTTAAAAAGCACGCAAGAAACTAGAGAAAACAAAGGTTTTTCGACAAGGTTATTCCCGAGCTAAGGGGAAATGCCCATGAAGAAAAAATTTAAGGGGAAAAAGGCCTGCGCACTGGGGACAGGAGGGTCAGGGGAACAGATAACGACATATAAAATACTGCGTGGAATAGACAAGGGGGGACAAAGCAGGATGTTTCCCCGGGGGCGACACAGAAACAAGAGGCCACAAAGGGAATTGAAGACCAAATGAGTCGAGAGATAGAGGGGGAAATATTTCTTCAGTCAAGAGTTTTAAGGCATGGAAAAGCCCAAAAAATGACGATGGAGGGAGGAACCATACACGTTTTAAGACGAGGTTTTATAAACTCAGGAGCGGGGAAAAAAGAGGGTCTACCGCAACCGGGGAAGAGGGGCCAGGGGCTAGGGCTCGACCCCCCCAACCAAAATAGGTTGGGACAAATAGGTGAGACACCACACACACCACAAACCACACAACACACACACACACACATACACACATACACAACACACACACACACACCACAACCCACACAACACACACACACACACCAAACACAACACACACACCCCAAAAACAAAATGCCGGGGCTAGACTCGACCCCTTAACCACAAATATGAGTTTCACCGTCTGAAGGGGATAAATTTGTCAAGGGAAAAACCCAAGACGCACTGAAGTGAGTCATCGCTGCTCAGTGACGTCATGGGGTACATGGCTGACAGTTTAAACGCCGTGTGTAAACCCCCCTAGCTGTGTGACACCTCTTAGGGTGTGTGACACTCTCTTAGCTGTGTGTACACCTCTTTAGCGGTTTACACTCCCCTTTGCTGTGGTGACACCTCTTAGCGTGTGTCCCTTTCTTGCTGTGTGACACTCCTTTGCTGGTGTACACTCTCTTAGCTGTGTGTACCTCTCTTTGCTTTTGTACACTTTTTAGCTGTGTGTACACTTCCCTTTGCTGTGTGTACATTTTCTTAGCGTGTGTACACTCCTTAGTGTGTGTACCTCTTTAGCTGTGTTTAACACTTTCTTAGTGTGTGTACACTCTCTTACGGTTTACATTTTTTTC
>NW_026469219.1:0-11776 GCF_026875155.1 Cherax quadricarinatus
TAAAATTTTTTACTAAACAAAAAATAATTTATTTTGATAGTTTAGAATATTCGATTATTGATAAAAATTTTAGCTTGTACTTTTATGGAAGTGAGCGTTGCTTTTAAAGCCAAGATCGCAGTTCTGCCTATTCGGCACGACATATATATATATATATAATATATATATATATATATATATATATATATATATATATTATATATAATTTACATTATTGCATCTATATATACGTAGGCCACATTTAGTTTTCCAAAAGGAATTACGTAAAATCTAGCAAGCCTTAACTCACCTGGGTTGGGGTCGTAGAAGGCGGAGTAGAGCAATATGTCTGTGTTACTGAGCCTCGCAAGTTGCCAGAGCACGTTCACCCACTCTATCCTGTATGGTAGATCCATTTAGTTTAAGTTTGACATCTTTATTACGTACCCCATACCCATCCTGTGGGCGGTAGTCAAAGAATTACAGAAGAACATAATGGGTCCAGTGACTGAACTGCAATGTTTTGATAGCTGAACAAGTTACAAAGGTAACGAACTATTTACATGCTTATATGTGGTCACAACAGTAATGAGTTATTATAGGTAAACATTAATTAGGTCATATATACACACACACACACACATGTGGGCAAAGTCAGGGTATTTTTCCAGAATGGTCTGTAATATACCACTGTGGATAAAATACTTTGTCATTTCTTGAACATTTCTGAGTAAATTGTCTCTGAATGCATTAATTTTATCCAGTACATAATGACGCAAGGTGTGACAATAGTCCATCTGGCAAATTTTACATTTGGTTTGGTCTACATCTGGTGGTGGTGATTTAACCTGCCAAAGATACTTGTAACCCAGCCGGAGCCGGGCGGTAGTGACATCCAAGAGTCTGCTTATTTTGTTGGATGCACCATAGATATGTGGCTCCCCCTGCATGATGGAATGATAATAGATGGACTGACTGGTGACACTCAGCCACCAGTCTTAAGTCAATAAAATTCAACTGAAATTCTTTTCCAATTATTTTTCTCAAACCGCTACCTAACAACCCAAGATTGTAATCTATTCCCTTCTGAAGGCATGTAATTTAGCCAATTCATCTGAAGACCATTGAGATGGAATCCACAAAAGGTGCACTCCGACTCCACTGTCCACAATCCTACCATACCTGTGTCTGGCTTCTGACACAAGCATGCCACAGTTTTATACTAAAGGAGTTGAAAGCATTTATAGATGATAGAGAATTAGTTACAAGTGTCAGCCTTAGATACATAGACGCTTTTAAGTACAAGGAGTATGGTAAACAGTTACGTTTGAAGGGTAGAGGCTCAGTTATTGATGATCAAGTACCTGACAAATATTATCTCCCATGTAGATAAATGGTTCACTGAACAGAAAAGTTGATAAATTAGACACATGTGCGATACTTGGTTATCTTTATTGTGGGAAACATTTTTCCACACAGTGGCTTCATCAGTCCATACAAAGAAGAATGGTGAAGAACAAAGGGACTCATTACCTCAAACTCCTTCTGCTCGTCACCATTCTTCTTTGTATTGGACTGGTGAAGCCACTGTGTGGAGAAACGTTTCCACAATAGAAACCCAAGTGTTGCACATGATTCTAATTTATCATTATCCACACTCACTGCCACAATTTCTCTTGCAAGTCTTGCATTCCTTTAATTACTCATCCCCTCATGGAAATACGTATAAGAGAATTATTTCTTCTTTTCCCATAAGATACTGGAGACACATTAACCAGGGGACAGGGGTTATAAGATACTGGAGTCACATTAACCAGGGGACAGGGGTTATAAGATACTGGAGACACATTAACCAGGGGACAGGGGTTATAAGATACTGGAGACACATTAACCAGGGGACAGGGGTTATAAATATGAGACACTTTAACCAGGGTACAGGGTTATAAGATACTGAGACAGATTACAGGGACAGGGATTATAAGATACTAGTAGTAGTGAGAATGTAGCCATTGAGAGGTCACGTCCCTCTCAGATCAAATAAAAAGTTGTCCAAGGTGTTTTCTGTACCAAGATGACATTGTGTTGATCTGAGAGGGACGTGACCTCTCATTGGCTACATTCTCACTACTGCTACTACTCTGCACCTCTCCTTCCGACAGTATTTAAGTCTCCCGCACTGTCGCTTGACTTCATCACAGTCAACTCACACACACACCTTCGTCGACCAACGATCTCGCCTCTCTAATTACCCCGTGTTGAGAGTGACTTTCCTCAGTGGTGGTTACTGGACCTACGTCTTCACCATCAGGATTAGTGCGTCGGTGGCTGCCTACCCAAGGGTAGGAGGCCTCCCTCCGCACTCCTGTTGCTGTCTGAAGTCTCCACGCCTCAGCCTGAATGTGAAGTCTGCACACCATACAGCCAGTGTTGCCTCTCTTCATCCAGTGTTGGTTACTAGACCTTCGTCTAGACCAGCAGGATTGGTGCGTCGGTGGCTGCCTACCCAAGGGCAGGAAGTCTCCCACTGCACTCCTGTTGCTGTCTGAAGTCTCCACGCCATACAGCCAGTGTTGCCTCTACTCGCCGCTCACAGCCAGTGTTGCCTCTCCTCGACGTTCAGGGCATACAGTGCTCCATCAAGCTACAGCTCACCTCCTCAGTGTCCTGTTCCTCCAGCGACGGACTCCACCAGAAAACTTTTTTAAGCCAGGAAAGACATGTGCTATTTAAACACGTACTTCCCTACCAAATTCTCAAAAAGTTTTGGCCCCCCAAACCAAATTTTTACGGCCTTCAATGCCTTCCATTTCCCTTTTTTCCCCTTTTAACCATTCCCCTTTAAAACCCCCAGCCCCTGCCTCTCCCTCTGTCTATCCACCTCAAAGGGCCTACCCTGCCTCTCCCCTCTTCCAAACCAATTCTTTCTCGCTTAACCTCAAATACTCAAAATTCTGATCATGCCCCTATCTGTCCGGGGGAAATTTATTTACTAGATCACGGGCCCGCCCCTTCGCAAAAGGGGCCTTTTAAAAAAAAATAAAGGTTAAAAACCCTCCTTGACGGGAATTTTTAAACGAAACGTACAACCGCAACCAAAGACCAGCCCAAAAACTTCTAAATTGCAGTCTTCACTTTTTATCTGGACCCCTAGCACCGCCCCAAAATGCACAGGGGATCGCAAAAAACACAGACTTTTTCCCCTCCTGACGCCTAGGGCCAAACAAAAAAGTTTAAAACAAAGACATTTTACTAAGAAAAATTCTCTGGTGACGATATTTACAGACCGGGAAAACTCTATCATCCTCAAAATCCGCTGTTCAATCCTTCTGAGGGCCTTTACACTTTTTTTAATTTAAAGGGAAATCCTTCCCAAGCCCAAACCCGCTTTCCGAACACTCTCTCACCCAAAAATTTTCCCACCCCATCACAAAAAATTTTTCTGAAACCCTACAAATTGGGGCCAAAGGGAAAAATTCTCATGCTTTTCCACCAAACCCTGCCCCTAATGTTAAAGCAACGGGCCATTCTGGAACATTTGCAACCTCCCCCTTAAATTTTCAAACTGCGGGGGGTCTCAATGCGTTCCCAAATTCCTGCCCTTCTAGAAAAGACATTTCTCCCCCACCCTCAGAGTAGCCACCCCCCCTTCCCTCCCCCCCCCCTTTCCCCCTGCACCTCCCCCCCCTTTTTCCAATACCCCTCCCCTACCCCCAATCCCCTGGGCCCCCCCATGCATTTGGGTCTACCTCTCCTACTTACACACATCCAAAAAACCAACACACCGGGAACTACAAGCATTTTCCCCCTTCTACACCTAAAACCCACACTAGACACAAAACTGTCAACCGCCATTTCTACTCACTCTGAGATGGTCTTCTCTCAAGCTTACCAAGCAGCCCTACTCGCAGTATTTAACCAATCTTGTCTGTAAAAATTTTCCCCTTTTTAAAATTATCCCTCCTTCCTGCTTCTTTCTAACCCCCCAAAAACCCTTTCTCCCTCCTCCCTCTCTCCCCCCCCAAACTTCCTACACCCACCACCTCTCCTCCCCCCCTCCCCCCTTTTCACTTTTTCTACCCCCCCAAACCAAAACACCCCTACTGCTGCTGCACGCCCACCCCCCCCCCCCACCCCCTTACCCATTTTCCTCACCCCACCAAAGTTTCCACTTTCCTCCCCCCTTTAACCATACCCTTCCATTTCCTTTTCCCTCCCAAAGTTTCCCACTTCCTGTGCTTTCCACCTTCCCCCAAACTCCTCCACCAAAACCCAAAACTTAAATCCAGGCCAACTCCACCTCCTCCAGAAAAAAATCCACTCAAACCTTTAAAACCCGCCCCAAAATTCTGAAAGACGACCAAAGAAATAAAAAACAGATCCATCCCCTTTCCCCCCCCTCCAGGGAAAAGGGTCCCCTTTAAAACCCACAAACACACACCCACCAAAGGCACCCCCTAATTTTCGGGGTTTAATCAAAAATCCCCCGACATCAAAAATTTGGGTATGACGAAACCATTAAAACATGGGTTTTAAAGGGGATTCAGTTCAAAAAACGTTTTTTACTTTACAATTAGACACCTACTGGGCCCAGCCCCCTTGAAGCAGTGAGCCCGATATTTTTTTTTCTAAACAGTACCTGCCTCAAAACCCCTCAACGATCTGCCCTTTGGTTATAAATGCACTTTCATCCCCCCATGATCCCCCGTTTGGGGTTGCCATCCCTTTTCAAAAAAAACATAAAAAAACGAAATTTTTCCCCAAACCCCCTTTTTTCACCCAAAAATGCCTTGCAGTCAGAATACAAAAACCCAAAACCCTTTGGCCCCCTTTTTTTTTTTTTTCACCACCTATTTTCGCCCAAACCTTAAATTTTCAACATAAAACCCCCTTTTCCCTTTGCTTCAACTACACCCAAAACACCAAAAAACCACTAGCTGGCAGAATGACCAAAACCCCCAGCCTTTCATCAAAACCCCGAAAAAACAACCAAATTGGCACCAATTACCAAAAAACACAAACCCTAAAAAACCTAAAATCCCTCTCGGCCCAGACTTCAACACCCCTACAAACACCAACCCGGCCAAAGCAAACCCGACATCATTCTGGCAAAACCCAGCCAGCTCTCTATTTCAAAAAATAATCTCACCTGGCCCCATTACAGGCTCTGATCACATTTCCCCGTCATTTACACATCTCCCCCCAACCCCATCCTTTTCCCAGCTTAAAACCTTCCTTCTCCTACAAAACGCTGACTGGGGTGCTTTTAAACAACACATAACGTAACTAACCTCACCCATGACTACAACAAAAAAACCTATCTCTGAACCCCACACTCAACTTGATCTCATCCAGGACCCCCTTACACAAGCAAACCCAAAATTGCAATACCCAAAAAAAACTACAACACCCCGTTATTCCTTCAAACCCCTCAATCAGAACAAGAAGACTAATTAAACTGCTACCACAAACCGCTTTCCCCTACAACACAAAAAAGATTTAATCCCGTCCGATTAAAATTTTCAATTACCTTTGAAAAAACATTTTAAAACAGCCCCAGGCCAAGACCCCAAAAAAATCACTGGTCACAACTCATTTCAACAAGCGGAAAAAAACAGTGTATTAAAAACCCCCTAAAGCCCTTTTGGAACTTTTCAAAAAAATCAGAGGCACAACCCCCCCAACAATTCAAACAAATCCCCACAAAAAAACCCAACTCTCAGCCCCCAGGTCGCACATTTCAAACACATCGGGAGAACATCTACCCTCACCCCTCACCCTAAGTTATTCAAACATTCAGAACATAAAAACCGGGCACTGCACATACACAAGAAACACACCAGATACCCACATACATCTAGACTTTTTTACTCCCCCCAAAAACTCGACACTCCTTTCACCAACCAGACATTAAAACTACCCTCAACACCTTCCCCCAAAGGCTCCGGTCCTTGGGCCCTAAACCTTTTATCCTAAAACCCCTTTCCTGACTCTTCATTATGCCTACCAAACCCCCTCAATGCCCCCCTTGCCTACATATTTCCCCTTCCCCTTTCAAACCTGCCTGCTATCCCCTTTCCAAAACCCAAAAAGACCACTCGATCTTGAAACTACGCCCTATCAGCCTCCCGAAACTTTAGGAAAAAACTTTGAAAAACTCACAACCATTGCTTTGCAGTACGGGAAACACAACTCCACTTTTGAGGGCCCAAATTTGGCTTCAGAACACACGGGTCCAAAAGGATGTCTTTAACATCATTTCACACACCCACAAAAAACACAAAACAAAAAAAACAGGACCCCCTGGTTGCAAAACGTTGAAAAAGCTTTTGCACTGTTGGCACGAGGGGCCAAGTACAAACTCGCAAAAATTTTAAAACCTGCCTTCACTACTCGCAAACCCCTTGCAACTTCCTAGCGGCCTTTCCAAAGGAAAAAATTTCCAAGGCTGTTCTCTGCTACTTAACTAAATGTCGGAGTACCCCAGGGATCTGTCCTCTCCCCTCCCCCTTTAAATTTTTTACACTAACGAACCAAAACATGTATCCACAACTCCATCACACTACCTTGCAGACGACATTACCAAAATCCACTACGCCAATGAAAAATACACTCCACACAAAACCCAAAAAGAGGTAGACAGGTTTGCCTCTGGGAACAAAAAGGAGGATCAAAAAAATGCAGCTAAATCCAGCTTACATATTTTAACACAGGAAAAGTGATCCCCATTACCGTCGAGTAGAACAGCAACACCCGCACTTACATCCCCTC
Organism: Cherax quadricarinatus; assembly: GCF_026875155.1. Lineage (NCBI taxonomy): Eukaryota > Metazoa > Arthropoda > Malacostraca > Decapoda > Parastacidae > Cherax > Cherax quadricarinatus. The sequence goes on from NW_026469219.1 coordinate 6,748, forward strand.
CCAATCTGTCCCCGTCCTTGGGGTTAAACTTGAAACCCTTTTCGCTTTTCATGGACAATTTACTAAGGCATCAATTTTAGTAAGGCCCCTTTTGGGGGCCCCTTTCAAGCTGAAACAAGCCTTTCAATGCACCAAACTACACCTCTACAAATCCCTAATACGTCCTCTGATTAACTTTCCTCTAGCTCTCTCTCTTGCAGCTAAAACAAACTTACTTAAACTGCAGCGTGTCCAGAACAAGGCGCTGCGCTGGGTGCTTGATGTCAGATGGGAGGACTTCGCCACAAGCGAGTCTCTCCATGCCCAATTAGACATCACTGCGCTGAATCTGTACTGGAAGACGCTCAGTGACAGACAGATAAACAAACTTGAGACACGACATGACTACTGGACCTCTCTTTTTGACGAAGACATTCGCAGACCCACAAACCAACACAACCTTTTCTACTCCTTGCATGATCCTGCTCCTAACCCTATTTACAAATAACCTTGGATTCGCTGACAGGTACCATTCTCTGACCCACGTTCGCCTTAGCTTTTGGGTTAAGACATGGTTCAGTTCTACACTCCTCTCTAGCGCTAAACTTCGCCTGTCCCTTCCTCCCTGCTCACCCCACCGGAGTCCCAACAGAAGAGCCTGAATTTCTCTTCTCAATATCTGTCCCACAATCGCCATCGCTGCTGGGTTAAGCCCTGGCTCTATTTCTACGACTAAGAACACTTCTCTCCAGCGCTATTCTTCGTCTGTCCCGTCTTCCCCGCTCATCCCATTTGGGATCTTACCTGAACTTGTTCGTTCGTTCTTTCGCTTGATCTTCAGTTAGTTCCAGACTATGGAACTGAACTTCTCCAGGCTGAGGGACTGACAACCTCAAATCTACGACTTCAAGGGTGATGGACTGATTACATCGTCTTCACATCTCTACTGCTCCTGCCTACTTTCTGTACTCGACTGAAGAAGCCTACTGTGTAGGCGAAACGTTTCGGAATAAAGTTGCTTAAATGTTGCCTATGTGTCTTACCCACCAACCTGTCGGTATTGTACACCATTTTGAGTCCTCAGGTCAAGAAGGGAACGTGGTCAGTGGCTGGACAGCATGGAACGAAGTTGACGATCAAGAAGAATGGAAAGACAGAAACGATGAAGAAGAAAGAGACTGCTGTGGAAACATCTAATGCATTCTCCGTGCTACCCGACGAATGTGAGTCGACTACTGGGAACGTCACGACAAACGACGCCATTGAAGGTAAGAATATTGTTGTTGTTGGGGATAGCCAGGTTAGATACATGGATATTGCGTTCTGCTTGAAGGACAGGAGTAGGAGACAGAGGGTTTGCTTTCCTGGTGCTGGGATGGAGGACATTGTTAGCCAGCTTGACATCATGAACGGTAATGGGATCAACCCTATTATTTGCCTCAGTGCTGGAGGCAATGATGTAGGCAAGCGTAGAATTGAGGATTTAGTTAGAAAGTTCAGGACAGCTATAGACATAATTAGGAAGAAGGGGGGCACCTGTTATATATGGCATTTTGCCAAGAAGGTGTTGGTAATGAATGGTTGTCTGAGCAAAATTTGGGATAAATTGTTGGCTGGTTAAAAACTATAAAGGTTTTGGGGTACCATTCTTTTACAAAAAGGGACAAATTATTTGGCCCCAAATGACATGTATACCAGAGATGGGGTTTTTACTTTTCCAGGGCAGGGTTGTGGGTTTTTTTTGTAGCTCGGTTTTAGGGGGTTGGTTTGGGACTTTAAATTAGGATTAGTTAGAGGTTTGGGTTTTGAAATGATTTAAAAAATTTAGTTTGGATATTTTTGCTTTGGTTTTATTAAGAATTTAAAAAGTAACTGTCGTGGGTAACTCTGGGTAATAATTAAAATTTTAGAAATTGTGTTTTTAAAAAAAGATGAAAAGGGAAAAAAAAAGTGCAGAAGGGAAAAAAAATATGTTTGGTTTTTTTTTGTAACAGTGTGAGTGGGAAAAAATTTAAAGATAAGGTACGGGGAGTATATAGTAAAAAATAGTTTCATTGCCGGGGTTTCTTGTTTTTAAAGGTTTTTGGGGGAAATCCAGTCCTGCTATCCCCCCCCTTTTTCCCCTCCCCGGGGAAAAAATTAAGTTTTTATTGCCGGCGCTTGGGTTTTTGGGGGAGGGTCAGCTAGCTCCCGCCCTCCCTTTCCCCCCCTTTTCCCCCCCCCCCGAAAGGGGGCGTTTTGGGGCTCCCGGGCCAAAAAGTTTAAATTTAAATCGACCACAGTCCCAACCCCTACTGTAAATTAAAAGCCCGTCAAAATTCTAGTGGGGCTGCCAGTGGCCCGGGCATTTCTGAAACGTTTAAAAACCTTTTAAAAAAAAAATTGGGAAACCCATTTTTTGGCCAAAAAAGTCGTTGATGTCATACCTATTGGAGATGTTTTAAAGTTTTCCAATTGTCATCCTCCCGAGGTTTCCAGGCGAGTACCCATTGGGGCAAAAATTTCCCCTTTTTTACGGGGGACCCTTTGGGAAGAGAGCTATTGACATCGTTGGTCATTTTTCTCCCCTTTATCTGGGGGGGCAAAAATTTATTTTAAAATTAGTTGATTATGCTTGGTTTCCTGAAGCCGTTCCCTTAAAGGGCCATAACTACTACGAGGTGGCTGAACCCTTTTGTCCCTCTTCTCCAGGTGGGCATCCCAAGAAAAAAATTTTTGGGTTTACCCTGGGGCACAAATTCCCCTTGACTTATTGATCTTTACCAGCTTCTGGGAGTGAAGGGCCTTTTCTTCACCCCACCCCATTTTATCCCGCTGTAAAAGGGGGGATTTTTAGCGCCGCATTCGATTTTCAAGTCCATTTTAAGGGGAAAATTTGCTCCCTTTAAAACCCAAGGAGTGGGTCTTTTCTACCCGTGCTTTGGGTTTTCCTGGGGGGAAGTTTTCCCGTGACCCCCTTTGGGGTTTTCACCTTTTTAACTTCTCTATTTGGGAGGGAAAAGGGCCCCCGGCCCCAATTTTCCCTCCTTCATGACTTATGGCTAATGGGATGTAAAGGTGAGGTTCAGTCTTTTATCAGTTTTCCCCTTGACCTTAGACCCAAGCTTGAGGAGCCCTCTGACAGAGTTTAAAAAAACTTAAGTTTTTTAAGGACCGTACAAAAACCTATTTTGATTCCAAAAGTCAGGGGAAAATTTTTAAAAGTTGGGGGAGTTCTGGTATTTTGTTATCAAGTCAAAAAAATTTTTAGTGCATAAAAAGGGGCCATAAAGCTTTAAAAAATTTGTGGGAAAGTTGACTACCTCATGAAGTAAAGGGGGAAACCAAGCTTTACTTATCAACATCCTTAAGAAATTTTCCAAAGAAATTCGGTTAACTGCCTTTTAAAACTTTGACTTAGTTTTTCCACACGAACTTGATAAGAAATGAAGAATGTAAGGTGTGTTAATTGACACTCTAACTTGGGCTATGATGAAGAACTACATGATTGGTTACTTTGACCCTCGGGGAAACCCAACTTAATTTTAAATGAATTTTTGATGACCAAAGAACATGAACTCTTAATGTATGAGTAACTTTTCAGACGTTTTTACTGATATTCCAGGTTACCCCCAGGTAGTCCATAAATTTGAATTAGTGAAGACAATCCTATCAACAAAAAATTATCCCCCAGTTCCAGTTCCCCTTTGGGATGCATTTGACGGAGGTAGAAAAATTATTAAAAAAAGTCTTGAACCTTCAGTATCTGCATATTGCTCACCAGTTCATGGTTAAAGGGGAGGTAATTCATTAGATTGCTATTGACTTCAGGGCCTTAATGCTATAACTCGGTGGGGTTTTGAAAATATGCCCCTTAAAAGATACGTCTCACAAATTTTTGCCTTCCCTTTTTTTCAGGATTGATATTGCGCAGGCTATCAAGTAATGTTTGATCCTTCTTCTAAGCGTACACCCCTTTTCCTACACACCCAAGGGCTGATGCATATAGAACTAGCCCTTGGGTTTTTAACTGCCCGTGGATGATGAGAAAGGTTTGGGTAATAGCCAAAGTTTCGTTTTTTTTGTAACATTACGTAATGACATCACGTGGGGCGAACTATCCAAACATTAACATCAGTTTTGGTAGGTTCGTCACATGGCCCCATGCCAAGCCGAAGAAATGCTTCCCTTGGGGTTTAAAAAAAAGATTGAATCTTGGACTGATACTTTCTAAATCTCTGCGCCCCTCCCCCGTAAAATTTAAAACTTTTTTAGATTTAAATTCCCAAAACCAAAAACTCTGCGTGCTTTCTTGGTTCTTAAAATTTTTATGCAGGTTTATCCCGACCTTATTTATTTACGGATCTTATTTCCCACTTCCCTTAAAAAGTCTTTTAAGGAAACCTCTTGAATTTTCCGACCTGCTGGGGGGAAAAAATTTAATGAGATTAAAAATATCTTTTCGAAAGACCCCTTTTTAGATTCCCGTATTAATAAAATTTTTTAAAATGATGCCCCAATATGGCTTGGTGCAGTGTTACTAAAATACCATGTGGTCTCCCCTTTCCCCGTATGCTTCTAAGCCGGAAAATCCTTCCCGCAGGAAACCCAGACACTCCACCATAAAAAAGGGAAAGTTTTGGCCTTGTGGGGGTATCTCCAAATTAAATTTTTTTTTGCTGGGAAAGAAATTATTTTAGAAACGGACCCAAATTTTTATTATAGAAACTTTTAAAAGGGGAAACCAACAGTCGCCTCTTGAGGTGGACTTGGGACCCAGGCTTTTAAGTTCCATATTGTGCATATCAATGGGTTTATCCAATTATTTCTCTGATGTTAAGTCTGCTCAGTGAAAATTGTTGCCTTTCGCGACTTCCACATGTTAGAACTTTTTCCTCCCTATTCTTTTAAACCCTTGACTTAAGTTTGGATGGGGGGAGGGGGGAAAAGTTTAATAGATAGGAGTGGAGGGATATGTAACAATAGTTTCATTGTGGTACTTGTTAAGGAAAGGGTAAGTCAGCTCCCCCTATCCCCCCTTTTTCCCCCCCCCCCCAAAAGGGTGTTTGAT